>CM023481.1:9013954-9159425 GCA_013339685.2 Hyalomma asiaticum | reverse complement strand
TGCTGTTCATTAGGTAGCGCTACAGGCTTCTTTCACCGCCTACGCGCTTCTTTTATTTGAGACACGAATGGAATAAACCGCCTGTACTTCAAGAACTAGCAATAAGAACCGACTCACTTTCTATGTCACGTCTCTGTTATCATGAGCTGCGAAAGACAGCGATGAATATGAATTTCTCCAAAATATCAGTGGGTTTACTGGACTTACAATCCAGTGAACCCACAGATGTCGTGAAGAACACGCCTCATGAATCGGAATATGCTGTTCAATACGTAGCGCTACAGGCTTCTTTCATCAGCGATATGAGTTGATAACTTCCTCTGCACTATAGTACGTAGTAATAAGCGCCTGTGCACATTTTTTTGACGCGTATATGTTGTGATGGGCCATTAACTAAAGGCGAGAACTAAGAAAAACCAACAAACCCAACTCATCGCCTCGTTGAAAATGTTACCCACAGGTCACTCATCTCCTACGTGAATTCATATGCAAGAAGTGTGTCCCAGAAGTTCGCGACTGCACGCCGACACACACAGCCCCGATTAATATTATTATTAATAGATAATTGTTCGCGTGAAGTCTCAGCGAGCGTTTCAACGGCGCAGTAGCAGAGAAGAAAAGCTTCCTGACTGTCACGTGTCCTGTGCTCCGTTTCACTGGGGGCAAGAACGTCAGTGGAGGGAAGGATCGCCCTGACATACACCCTCAATTCTCCTCAATTCATGCATGGGTGTCCGTATGTATGACGCATACCTTGAAACTGTTATCATCAAGCTGTCGGATGTAACGCGGGCCGTGACGAGGCGGCAATGACGAGTCTCGATGACGCGTGCCAAGATAAGGTGAGCGTGGGTGTCGTCGTGATTCGTCCTGCACCTCAAAGACTTCGCTGTCCCCAGCCAATAGCTCCCGTGCACTGTGAATGTCTGGCGACGATAGCTGCTCGGCCAGGATGAAAGTTGTGGAAGACGAAGTCGAGGGATGGCGCTCACGCTTGCGTTTCGAACGGCTGCTGCTGCTGCTACAGGAAGAGTCACGCCAACGCCTCATCCTGCACGTTTTCAGTAGGTGATCAATACTCACCATTCCACTGTCGTTAAGAAAGAAATGGTATAGTAAGACAAGTAGGACCACACAAAGCAGCGCAAAATGCCTCAGGTTTCGCACAGAGTTACGGTCCACAAGGAACACGGAATGTTACCAAGCAGTGCGGTAATGCGCCAGTGGCGGAAAAACGATATCTCAGATATCTATTTCGCGCCACATGCCTAATCACGAGAGAACGATGAATTCGAGAGTATTCTGCGAGAGAAACGATATGCTGCTCTCATTAAATGTGATCATTCTTTGTGGACGAAACAAAAACAGAACACCGAGTGTGTTTAAAGAACCTAAATATGCGTCTAGATTTTGCTTCCCGGCATGCTGGATCACACGGCCATGCGATCGAAATTATAGGGGGCATGTGCCGGCTGCTGGCATAGGCGTACGTGAAAAAAAAAACTATTCGCAGTTCCATCTAATTGCTCGTCGCCTAGGAGGCGCTCGCACAAGGAGGCGATCCAGGGTTGTCTTAAAGGCAACACGTCATCGCATTTCCGCGAGCTAAAGCAGCAGCGTACAGTTCTTTATTCGTCGCCATGCAGCCGTGAACCAACCCGAAAGTGATAAAGTAAATAGGCTACTGTCGCGCACCTTAAAGAAGGTCACCGCGGTGGAAAAGCCACAACGTATGGTCTCCCGAATGCCGAATGAAGCAGACGCCGCGCTACGATAGGCGACGTCGTTGAGAAACACGCGCGTCGCCGAGGAATTGCCACTCATTCTGCTTTGCCCCGAAGACGACTTCCCCACCCATTTATTATGGCATTACTTACGTGTGTTTTTTATTTTAATGTCACCTGTCCATCGCATTGTGTTGATATGTCCTGTCCTCAACAAGGAAGCGCCTTGAGGTATATATATATATATATATATATATATATATATATATATATATACGGATGAACATCATCGGATGAACGGATGAACACCTTCGGATGAACATCATCTTCATCAAAATTTTCTTCTTGATGTGGCGACGATGAATTAATGCGACGTTTCTCAAGAACACGAAAGTTTCCTCTTCTGTTTTCCTGTCAGATCTCTTTACACAGTCCATGATTGTAGTACGCTGCCATGAGACTGAAGGGCCCGGAAAGTGGTTCCACTCTATAAATCCGGAAACACGCCTTCTCCGCTCAATTATAGACCAATCTCTTTAAATAGTATCCCGGCTAAACTTTTAGAACATGTATTTGACTCTAGTTCAGTCTCATATCTTGAATCAAGTCAATTTTTTACCTCATGCCAACATAGATCCGGTAAAAGCTATTCCTATGAAACACAGTTTCTGCTATTTACTAACCTCAATGCAGAAGCTCTAGCACAAGGCTCTTTCCTTCAGGGTGTTTTCTTGACTTTTCTTAGGCTTTTGACCAAGACCTCATCAAATACTTCTACTAAAAATTTCCATTTTAAAATTTAACCGAACAATCCTAAATTGATCGAACGCTCTTTATCTAATGGAAACCAATATGTTATCGGTAACAACCACGCTTCCTCTCCTTGTTCTGTCGAATCCGGCATCCCTCAAGGTTTTGTTTTAGCTGCACTACTATTCCTTATCTTTATAATTGATCTGCCTAAACCCATTAACTCTAATATAAAGCTTCTCGCAGACGAGTGCTTTATCTATCCCGAAATAAATAATCCTACTCATACACTTGTCATTCATTCTGACCTAGAAAAAGTATCTGAATGGTCCAATAAATGGGTAAAGCCTCTCAGCATCAGTAAATGCAAGTACATGGTATTTTCGCGAAGCGCTAATGCCTCGATGTCTTCAGAATACAGAATCAATGGCATGAGAATTCACCGCTTGTCTGCATAAAAGTACCTCGGTGTATACATATCTGATCACTTGTCATGACATACTCACATTGACTGCATCACAGGTAATGCAAACGGCACTCTCGGTTATTTGCGCCGTAATTTTTTTCCAAGCTGCACAGCACCTAAAATTACTGCTTTACCAAACTTTCGTTCGTCCGAAAGTCGAATACGCGTGTGCAGTTTTGGATCCGGTCCACCGCTCTCTCATTTATTCCATAGAATCCCTTCAGAGACGAGCAGCCCGTTTTATTATGTCGAACTGTTCACGTACTCGCAGCGTCTCCCAGATGAAATCGTTACTTAACCTTCCGAACCTTCAAACTCCGCGGAACATATCGCGGCTTTGTTTATTCCACAAAGTGTGTTATCACCGTTCGTTGAATCAGTAACTCATTTCGCAGCCAGTGTAGTTATCCTTCTGTATTGATCACAGTGATAAGGTAGCTGTTCCTCTTTGCCGCACTCATATGTTCCTGCATCCTTTTATGCCGAAAACATGATCGGAGTCGAAGCACCTTCCCTCTCATGTCGCCACCTTAGCCGATGCATCATCAATCAAAATGGCTTTAACAGATCATCTTTTAAATGGCTACAATTTTGCTTTCTTTTTTGGCTTCTGTTACTCTCTGTTTATCGTATCCTTGTCCTTAGAGGCTTGAATGCTTTTGATTATTTGTCTACCATGTAGTACCCACCCCCTCTGTAGTTCCCATTGGGCTTTAAGGGTAAGATTATACACACCCCACCTTTAATGATTATACACTTTAAGGGTATAAATATACACGCACCCCCTTTATTTACACGCCCCAGGCAAAAGAAACCCCCGAACTAACCACGCTGGCGTCATAAATCCGTACCGAACAAATACTGATATGTTTCGATATTCTTTCTTCCCAGATGCCATAGAAATATGGAACGAACTACGCAACGCTATTGCTGTTTTAAACGATGCCACCGACTTCGAAAATGCTGTAGAGGCGCATTTATGAAACTGTTCAATTTTATTGTTTTTCAATGCCATATGATGTAAGCGACCTCATGTTCATTGTAAATATTTTGAAAAATGTCAGTTAATTTTGGAATTGTTATTGAATTCTGAATTGCTATTTAAGGAAAGGCCTGTTTTCATTGTGCCAAATATTACGCAACTTTATGTACATTGTACATTTTTTATGTATTTAATTGTATTGTCCGCTCTGTTATGACCCTCTATGATGGTTTACAGTAATGACAAACAAAATTATATATATATATATGTATACGATAAATTCAGCTACGATCATTTTGAGCTCGTCGTCGCGTTACTGATGTTCAAGATAAGCAACAGAACTATTCTTATTGGTTTACTATTCCACACATACAATACAGTAGTGAAGAGGGAGTTATGCCAAATACACTAAATTTTATGGCTCCTTTTGTTGGGCAATGTGTGCAGATGACAGTTTCTGGTCATCCAACATGGCACATTCGCACTTTATCTGTTATTGTTATGTTCTGCTTCGGAACGCTACCGCTACTTCGCTATCCGAAACTCTACGCGCAACTAAATTCGATGAACTCAATTCTGTTTCCACGAAACGCATCTCTCTCAGAGGCCTGCTGCACGTAAACACTAGGTTACCTCAATGTCTGGCGCGTTCTGAAGGTTCCTAATTTTCAAAACATACTTGAACCAGCTCACCGAACAGGCTGCACGTTCACACGCGAAGCGTAACTGAATTGTTACATTCGCGTACAATTCCTCCCGCAACGACACTGCCGGTTTTTCACCCTTTTATCATCTCTTCGGCCGCCACCCAAACTTACCTTTCGACACCGTCTTTCCAGCCGCTGTCGATTCGCCAACGGCTACGCACGTGACGCTATCACCCGAGCTCGTCAAGCACGTCAAGCTGCTCGACAGCACCTTGCAGCATTGCAAGACCACCAGAGGCAGCGTTATGACTCATCGAGATGTTTCCTTTACCCCGGGGGACATTGTACTGTTGTGGACTTCAACTCGCCGCGTTGGACTTTCTGAAAAACTGCTTTCCCGGTACGCAGGACCACACCGTGTGTTACGCCAGGTAACAAACGTCACCTACGAGATAGGACCCCTGGAACCTTCCTCTGGCCTTGCTCCTCGATCTCCAGATATCGTCCATGTCTCCTGCCCCAAACTCTACCGCTCACCCGCAACTCAGGAAGCACCGAGACGGTGCTTCAGCAGCCGGGAGTCGTGTTACAAGTTGTGATGCAGGAGCAAGCCTTGAGAGCGCCATCAAAGAAGACGAGTTGTTGAGGCTAGCGCGAGCAGAGCAATCTTGTTTTGGGCTAAAGTATATTGTAAATATAGTGACTGCCTTCACGTAACAATATTTACGTCGTTGCGTGACCGAAATTCTCCAGACCGATTTATTACGCGGTGCGTGGCGCAACGGAATTTTTGACATTCGGAAAACACCACAATTTAATGCCACAATTCGGAAACTTCAGTATAGCACTAAGCTAAGGGGCGGCCACCAGCTTGGATTGTTGATTTTGAGAGATGCCCTTCTGGAGTACTCAGGAATTTCCCAGCACCTGGGGCTCTTTAACATTCACTGAAGTCGCACACAACACGGGCCGCAATATTTCGCTTCCATCGAAATACAGCCATCATGGGCGGGATTCGATCCTGCCACCTTCGGATGAACAGCCGAGTGTCGCAACCACCGAGGTGCCGTTACCCTGGATGTTGTAGCCATATTTCTTTATTTGAGCAGTGTAGCCAGTTGAAGCAGCGTTTTGTATAGTTGCCAATTACCATCACTATCTCAGCCAAGTAGTACTCGCAGATAGATCTTCATTGCAAGCAGCGTTGTCCAGCTTCATAATGCCCGCCTTCTATTGTAACAAGTATAATTACCCCTCTTAATAGAATGTGCGCATAAAAAATGCAGAAATTCGCACTTGTTATTGTTACTGCAAACGAAATTCTTACTTGAAGGCAGAAGCATATACTATAACCTTTTATGAGCATCAAAAAACAGCTGTTTCGTAGACTCTGTGCAAACAAGGGACTCTCGTGCTTCTCCAACCACGCTAAATATTAAAGGCATGTACCCTAGACTCACTGCCGCGCTGGTGCACTCGCAATACATTTTGCTATTAAAGCGGCGCATTGGCAGATCAGGACATCACCTTGGAACAGTTTCAATCATGTGCTGACAACAGTCACCGCATATTGCTGGAGAGCTGATGAGGCAATCTTATTTTTGCAGATAGATAGATAGATAGATAGATAGATAGATAGATAGATAGATAGATAGATAGATCATTCTTGTTCAACTGCCAGCGACATTATATAAGTATATGGGCGTTTCCCCGTCGTCACAATTTCGCCATCTGCAATTTGGCCCTCCGAACTTTGGACGAGAACCACTAATGCTGTCCGCGACTATAAGAAAGCGCCACCAAACCAAGCATAAATATTCAGTAGCTTATTGCTTTACAGCATCTCAGTTGTGAATCTCCAGGTGCGGAAACTTGAAGCATGCTGAATTTCACGCTTACTTTCGATATGCATATCCGGCAACCATGAGAAACACAGTGATGGCCAGCACCAGGATGACTGCGGTAGTGGGCGTGTCGGATGCTTGCCTTGACGCTGCAATGCAACAGGAAGATTGCACTAATTCCGCCAAAGTTCTTGGGATTCTGAAATATATAGACATGCGTCGCCAACGATCGCATCTTTGTTTTTAACAAGGTTACTACAATGCTGCAATACGCAATACATTGGACAGAACTGCATGACAGAGAAAAAAATAATGGAGGAGACATGAAATGAAACACCACTTAATGTTTATGTATACGCTCATATACCATCAACTGATTGTAATAATACGAGTTACATTCACAATGTTGCCACGTAACCGATCGCATGATCTCACCGTATCTGGTAAAATGACTTGTGAAACTTGCTTGCTTCATGTATGATCTTGTAGACCCTACCAAAGCTCACACAAATACTTCATATGAAAAAGGGCTGCTATTGATTAGTAAATATGGCACAATATTCATTTACTAATTTCAACAAATTCTTGCAGCAGGACAACCACACTTCGTTTTAGCGTCCCTTATAAGAAAATATCGTCAAAATAAAACAACACGATACTACTCTCTCTATTCTTTCCAGCTTGCCTATTGTTCTTTGGGTTCACTGATTAGTTTCATTGTTGTTTGGGACCGCTGCTCGTTGACATGACTACACAGTGCCATGGCTCTAGCACTACTATAACATGACTCTAGCACAAGGCAAAGAACAAACGTTTAGGCAAGGCTAGTTTTCTCTCTGCAAGTTTGTAACTGAAGATAATGAACCTCTATTACAAGTGAAAGAAACATTCAGTTTCGAGGAGGTGCGCCGATGTAATAGGTAAACATGAAACCAAAGTGGGCTCTATATGACGAACCAGGCTTCGAAGGCCATATCAATCAGTGGACTCTTTAGTGTTTACGTCCAACTTAACCCCTTTATTTCCGTAAATTGGGGCAGTTCGATGGTCAGGGGAGAGGCCAATACTAGGCGTGCTGACACATTTCTTTATAGAAGAATGTCAGCCGGCATACAAACATACGCGCACCGAAGGTTATCCAGAACTGGACTCATCTTCTCACCTGCGACACACTTGTGCACGCCGCCCACGGTGACGTAGACCGGCGTCGACGGGGGACACGCGCATACTGTTCCGTTCTCATAGCTGTAAAACGCAGACACGTCCGCTCAGTTTGGAATCTGTACACTAGCTTCGCCGCGCATAACGCATATTGTGCTATTCTCAGGAAGCTTCCTTGCTTGCTGATGCGGCGCTCGCAAATAGCCCTCTTCAGTTTTCGAATTTCAAGGAGCCCGCTAGCAAACTTACTATCTTGAATTCATTGAAGAAGTGCTAGCACTGACTGCTGCTGTCAGTGCTAGCAGAATGCATGCTGTCAGTCGCAGAATGCATGCTAGTAGAATGCATGCTGTCAGTGCTAGCACTTATGTGCTGGCACTGACTGCATGTCTTCACAGAAGTCCTAACTTTCTGTCAAAATATCCATTTTCAAGTATTAGCAGCAGTTCATAGAATGACCCGCTGCATAAGTGGGAGCTACGCAGAATGACATTGAGAATTTCGCGAACCGAACATCCTGCACGGTGAAAAATATGACGAGTGTGATTCCAGTGGTACGAAAGCAAAGAGTTTGTGGCCCAGGCGAAACTACAGGAAGTTTCCTGCTTTGAATTAACGAATTAGGAGTTAAGTGTCAGTACTCGTCCTTAACATTTATATTGCCACTGTTCCAAGATAAAATATGGTAAGTACAATTATTATTTGCTAAATGAGTGCACCATGCATATTATCTTTTGCTCTCATGTGCTGATTAGTTTTAGTCGAAGACGTAGTAATCAGTTATTATTGTCAAGACATTTAGGTACACTAAATGAACACTTCCTAAACGGCACATCGTGGATTCTGTCACTGCATTATATTTTATGCATTCGTTGGCTCGAGAAAAGATTATTTTTACTCTTACATGGAACAAAGGTGCACCGACGAATGAGCAGACGGTCGGCATTTCCTAAACACTGTAATAAAAATGGTAATACGTTCCCACCTTCTAATCCTGTGGGTTGTTAGGTACGAAAAAAAAACATGCTTTGCTAATCTATATGGGGCGGTGTTTTTTACGTATAGTTTAGAATACCTACGTTAAGATCATTCCTATGTGAACATCACTTTCACCTTTTGATCCCTGGTCCATATTGAGGCATCGAAAGTGGTAAACACTCGGAAATTAGTAGAACCATTAGCTCGCAGAAGCATTCTGGCTCACAGAAGCATTCAAAACTACGTGCTCATTTCATTCGAACATAGTGTTGATGAAGTTAGTCAGGCCATTGTTTCAGAATACAGCGACAGAGGCAGCTGCCTCACCTGACGCATGTGAGACCGACCGAGGCATCGCATTCGCCATGCCGCGAGCACTCGGAGCCAAAGCCAAGTGGCGATGCTGAAAGTGGAGTCACGTTTCTGGCGGCGGCACCGGATGACGAAGGAGCCCAGGTGACTGCAACAATGTTTATTCGATGATTGATAACAAATTTAAAGAGGTGCGAAAAATTTTGTTTCCATACTTTCTATTCCTGTGGCCCCACAAATAAGGGAACTCTCATTGTAGTTTCTTAGGGAAAATACAAACAGAACACCTAAAATAATGCATGGTTAGTAGACACGCGATATATGGTCACTAACGCACTTCCGATGAATATGTTGTATTGAAGGATAACTTCCTTGGCTAACTATAAAATGAACGAAGATAATATAAGTGCTGAACGCAAGCCACCTGGAAAGCGCTATATGTATTTTCAGTGCGCTGGGCCATTGCGCATATAATTATGGAATCAATTACGGACCACTGCCGCGTTTCTTAAAGAGAATGGAAAGAAAATGTAATTTAGTTAAGGACACGGTTCTAAAGATGTATTTCTTGTGTACCGTTACGTAGCGAATATCATCCGTTCCTTAAGCGCCTACCGCTGCAGTAATGCGAAAAGGATTTCAAACGAACGACCACTCCTCTAGGTTGCTAGGCGTCGCACAATAAAAAGCAAAAGTCTCAACCCTTTTTAAAGTGGCCATGGGGCGGAAATCACAGGGAAGTTCGTATTTTTAACTTGTAAAAAATGTGTATTCACCAGATTCTACTGTACCAAAAAGAATTATAAACGTAAGACGTTTTCTGCATACTTCATTTCTTTCTGTTTATATTCCTCATTTCGCAATAAGTCTGGCACTAAAGCCCATTGTGATACTAAACTGCTTTCACATAAATAACTCATTCGCCCTGCTTACGCATCTGTAGTGAGGTGCCCCTACGAGCACAGTGGGGTGAGCTCATCTAATAACATTCAAAGAAAATACATCCGCTTTATTTTCCATAACCACCGCTGTAACTTACCACAGATTCTAGTCCTTCAGTCACTGAACATTAAATTACTACTTAAATATAATATGGAAGCTCATTCATTGTAACTATTAATTAATGCACCGGCCACTCTGAAGGGAACCTGATCACTCACCAACGAATGCTGTACGCGTAGTTCTCACGCTTTGAACGTAGCACCTTTCTTTGCTCGTACTAGTGCATTTAAAGGGTCCTGCTGCCGGTCGGGAAATGCTTTAAGATTTTGATAAAAATTGGCAGTTCGTGGATCATATTTACAGAAACGGGCATACTTTCACCGCACAAAAAAGGAATTACGTTTTTTTAAAGTTTGCTCTGAAAGTAGTACAAGAAACGCTGCTAGCGAGATCCAACAGCGTTATGTCAATTTCCAAGTGTACGAGAACTAGTCCACGCAGGCATGCATACTCTACTGAAAAACAATTATGTATGCCTTACAAGCGTACTTCACCCTATGAGACACCTTTTAAAGCGTGCAAGAGCAATTCGTTCTTTTTTCCGCTACTTTCGGGGTGGCGCGGGTGGCGCTGCCTTCAAATTCGTCTGCCTGTACCATAGAGTTAATATATTAACTCTATGGCCTGTACAGGCGCGTAGTACTGCGCTTGTCATGCATGCGGCGCTGGATGTCCGAGGCGCACCCCGGCGCGCCGACTTTCCCTAGCCTCTCCTCCTCGTCACCTTTGAAATGTCGACCTTCGAACCGGTTCCTGTTGAGAAGCGTCCCGCTCCCGAAGCGGCCAGGGAGCCGACGACGCATCATGCGCGGTAATCATTGTTGTCTGCGTATGTACACGTCGAAAAGGGGCGACTCCGTAAATAAAAAATTGTGTTTTAGTAATTTCTACTCAGTTTCTGGCTCGGCTGCTGATCCGAGGGTCGCGGGATCGAATCCCGGCCGCGGCGGCTGCATTTCGAAGGAGGCGAAATGTTGAGGCCCGTGTGCTGTGCAATATCAGATCACGTTAAAGAACCCCAGGTGGTCGAAATTTCCGAAATTTCCGGCGTCTCTCATAATCAGAACTGGTTTTGGGACGTAAAACCCCACAAAACAAAAAAACATAGTTTCTGGAAAAACAACTGCGCACTGGGCACACCGGAATATGCGCATTCTATTGAGCCAAAAACGGGAGAGCGACGAAGGACGGTAGAGAGTGCCTTTAAATACAGTTTTTTCCCACGCCCACGAAAACTTCGGAATACCCTTCCTGGTAGCATTCGCAAAGTTGCATAGTTGCAAAGGAAGACATTTGACGGACCTGTGATGTATGCTTTATTTTTCGCCTGTGATGCGTCTATTTGCTTTGCTGTTTGTGGTATTTGCTTTCACTTTTTAGGGGCGAAGCTCCTTAAGGTGTGGGTCTGTCTGTCCGTTGTTCCTAGTAGCGCGTTACCTTCAAAGAAATGATTGATGCGATGAAAGAAAGAAGACACACAACTTATCTACGCATGCTCAGGAATGGTAGCACCACCTGTCAAACGGCTAAACGTGCCGGTCTATACACGAGAGACAACCTTTAAGGAAATCTGTCTCTTTTCTGTTTAAGCAGAGGAGGCGCTGGTTTAAGCTAATCGACGGCTGACTCATGACGAGCTGTATGCCAGGCCTCAGCCATTAAACGCGTTTCTTCATTTTTGTGCCTGTACAGAATCTCGCATCCGTCCAACGCGCGCGTGCAGTTACGTCCCCGGCAGTGTGACGATAGATTGGCGCAGGCAAGTTGGCGTAGGCAGCGTCTGCTGGCGAATTTCGTGATTGAAAAATACCGACTGCTCGCGCTGGAGAACCGTTCACCGGCCACCAGTGCCTATATATATATATATATATATATATATATATATATATATATATATATATATATATATATATATATATATATAGGCACTGGACCTTGACTTGCCATGAAGTGCCGGTGGGACATTTCACTTGTGCGTAGTTGAACCATAAGGATTCGTAGCGTGCGCGTTAACATAATCCGGAACTCGGCACGATATACTATGAACTTCCGGAGCTTCGTCCACTCGTGATCATTCACACCGTAGATAAGCTGTGAATTTTTATTGTTCTCTCGAATCAGTTGAAGTCCGATTCCTATCATAGTTGGGCTCGGGTATGTACAAATTAATACCGAAATAGTTTATGGACGGGGGTGCAAAAGTAATTTTAATTTATTATAAAATATTAGCTAAAAACGTCGTGCACGAAGAGAACAGACAGGTTGATTCGCTTCCTTATGCAAGGTTTGCCAGTGCAAGAAGAGACATTCTGCGCTAGCTAAATAAGTGACAATAGGTGATGGTTACAACAGATAGGGCAATGAGCTCGCGCCCACCGGCTGTTCTGTGGATAACTAAATCATTGCATGGTTTGGTTAGACATCATATAAGAGGAACTTCTTTAGGATGACCAATCCTACTCGACACGTAATAATGGCGAGCAGTGTATGTGTATAGAAGAGCTGGCTGGCGACGATTTATGAATGCTGTCTAGGGAGGATCCATAGTTCATTTCTAAGAGAACAAAAAGCGCTTCTCATTAGATGTACATATGTTCGTGGAAGTGTGTAAATTCATTGGTTGATTGGTACGCGGGGTTTTACGTCCCAAAACCGCACCGTTGTGGAGGGCTCCGGAAATTTCCACCGCCTGGCGTTCTTTAACGTGCACTTACATCGCACAGTACACGGGGCTCAACATTACGGCCCTATCGAAATGCAGCCGCCACGGGCGGGATTCAATCCCCCCACCCCCGGGTCATCAGCGAGTACCATAGCGACTAGACCACCGTGGTGGTGCGTCGATTCAGTGTTCCGATGCAAGGTTAAGGAAATTAAATTTTAACTTTTTGGTGAAATTGCGGAGATAGATGCGAGCGAAAACGCAAATTTTAATCCAGGGAATAGGCGCAAAAAAACGAAGTCTAGAAGCAAACGCAAACACATGCTTCTTCGTCCTTTTTCTGCCCTGTACCCCGGATTATGATGCACGAGCAACTAGCTTAAATGTTGATCCAAAATTTCTTTTAATCGTCTCCCGAAATATTCATGTCGCTGAATAAACCACGCATCCTTGCATAATCACGTTCCTGATGGAAGGCACATATAGAACTAAAGAAGTGACAAAGACATGTAACGGACTGCAGTCAGAGTAAAGTTTTCTTCATACCTGAATCCGAGCTGTCGTTGCTGTTGGCAAAGTTATTGTGGTCGTGTTCTGCGTGGGCTCTCCCGAAGTTGTCTGTGGCACTGGAAAAAGGAAGTTTCGTTCTTTTTTAAGATACGCCATGAGTAAAACCACACTGAGTCTAACTCTACGTCTCCCATGTACTCTGTGGAATACAATTATACATAAGAAGGCCTTCACGGGTCTATTGAGTGACTGTACTAAATAGCTGTGAGAAAAAACATCGAGTATTTATGAAGTCCCAGACAAGTTAAACGAGATTTGTCTCACGTGCTTTCCTTGCGCCTCGATTTCCCCGTCTCTGTTGGCGTGTAGATGCAAGCGCGACGTACGTATATCTTTGCAAAGTGGAGCCGCGACAGTCATAACTGCAGATATTTTACTTGCAATAACCTGGATATGATCGTGAGGCACGCATTTTGAAATCGAGCATTACACGTCGCACGCAGACTCCAGCCATTTTGACCACATGGTATTACTTAATGTGCCCGGAAAAAGCACTCTAGAAGGAACTCAACAGTTTGCGAGTTAATTAAAAAAAACGACAACCGCCTCCGGGTTCAAAGCCCTTCTTTATTGACAGCAACCAAGCCCAATAAGCGTGCACTGTAGTAGCTCAGCGGTGTGGCGAGCGGTCAGTTTTGACGAAAGGAAACGCGAGAAACCACTTATCATTAGTGCGTGCCCAAAATATTTCTCAGGTATTCCGGTAAGCCGCTTCGCGCACAAGCTTACATTTTTGCAAGCGCAATGCGAGTTGTATGCATGTGCATTTATTCGCTTGCACCGTGTTATCTTAAAATACTAGACGGCAAAATGTGGGACTTATTTGAAGTTACACATAAATGTCGGAAGAAATCTACTGTACAGGGCAGGTGAACAAAGAATGAGATGTGGGATGCAGTGTCCGTAACGCATTCGCGCATGTCATAAGCTACTCTCTTGCAGTGTTAGATACCGCTGACACAGAGTGACTGCCAATGAAGCTCGAATTCTTATTCACTTTCACTTCGTGTTCGGTCCTCCGCTACTGTATCCGCACTTCGTAGATATTGAAAAGCATTGAACGGAGAAGGCAGACGTGGGCGCGTTTGTCGGACTACACGAGCATCGCCCAACACCCCCTCCCCCTTCGTTGCCCATCTCGCATCACACTCAAGTTCATCATTCCTTTTAACCAGCACATTCGAAAAGCATCCACCGTTTCCAGTAGGAACATATCTCTACATAACAGCATAACCTTTACCGTACAAATCGCGCGAAAAGCCTCAAAAGTATGTGGATAGTATTGCACTTAGAGAGGAAAAGGTCAGGCTTACTCGAAGGCGTCCAGCTGGCATAGGACGAGCCGCAGCCACACGAAGACCACACAACTCGACAGAAGAGCGCCACGGGGTGCCATACTCGGCTCCGAGATGACGGTACGGGACAGCCACCTCGAAGCCCGGCTCCTCGTCCTCCTGCAGCGTGTCGCGGAAACGGAGGGCGGGACCGCGACCGCCGATGCTGGTGGTGGAACGAGGCGGTCTGGCACGCGGCGCGCTTCTTCGTCTTCTTCACCTCTGTAAGTTGATACCCAATGCAGGGGATGGGCCAAGACTGTTGTCACTTAAAAGAGTACTTTTATACCTGTGGTCTGGCGAAGCAGAAATCATGAAAATTAGGGTAAAATTCTTTTGGCTTCACATAGAAATTTCATGGTTGCTTAATAGGTATCCCTGTGACTGTACCCCAAAGCGGACGCTCGTAATAAAATAATAGTCATTTCACTAATTCCAGGCCTAGTTTGCCAATAATTGACTCGATAATTTTCTTTCGCTGGGTTTTGAAGCGCTGACAATATATAAAATGTGGTGAATCGTTTCCTCCTCATTACAGAAGGGGCACAGTGAGGAAGGAACCAGACCGGAACTGTTCAAATAAAAATTCACTTAGGCAATTCGGAAACCTAGTTTTGTAATGGCAATTTCCATTTCCTTTGTGCTGCATAATCCGCTACCCCAGTTGAACAATAGACGTTTGTAGTCTGCAAAAGCCGTCAATACTGGCTCTGACAATCCTTTCGCATATGAAAACGTGCGAAATTTGGCCGCCGTTGAGGGTACAGTTGGTGATAGGACCCGAATTATAGGCGCTTATAATTAGGGTAGGACTATAGGCACCTGTAATAGGGTACTATCACCAATTGCAGCGCACTCTTCGCGTTTTGTTGTGGTGTCCTCTGTAATAGCACATACCCCCGAGGGGGACTGGCCACACTACAGGTAATGATATATAGAACGGGAAAGTTAAAAGACCAAGGATAAATCTAAAAAAAGTATGAATATAAGTAGGCGTTCTATTTAAAAAAAGAACTATAATTAACTAAAAGAGACATTAGGAACGAAACCCTGTGGTGGGCAGCGCTATCAGCGTAATCTTCCGTAGGCTTCGATAAATTTATGCAAAGCTGACAAAACAGCATTACCGCTTGTGCCATTCTGAGAGGCACGAAAAGATAAAGGATTTCACATTGTCAAAGGTAAACGCAGTTTATCAAATAGTGAACTTAAAGACAGTCAGTGGAGCGAAGAAAACCGGCTGCAAGAAGAAGGCAGTGTTCAATCGTTTCTGGCTCACTGCATACCAAAAAGAGGTAAGATAATGAGCAGTCAAATTTATTAGGATAGATATTTCGACTTGGCGCTCGACATCTGAGACTTGCTATAGTCACTTCGCACTGAAGTGAAAGGCATTTGTTCGTATTCGATGTGAACTGAAGGTGTAGATAGCCATCAAATAATGTACAAGAGATGTCTTAGTGCATGTAAGTAGACGAAAGAGTGTCGTTGTGTTTCGTTTGCCTTCACTGCAGACCTATGCCCACTGCGCGGCTCAGGCATAATTTAAGGTGAGGAGCACCTTATCAGCTATGGCTGTCAGCGTCTCCTGTCGTCGTCGTCCTCGCCATCCGTCACGGTAAAGCAAGCGAACAAAGGAGGGCGCGTGCGAACGCGGCATATAGGACATGGCCTAGAACAAGTGTGTGCGTACTCTTGGAAACCAGAGCTAATGATGATGATAGCTTTAACTGCCAGCTAGACCTCTGGGCGTCCCCTGTCGTCGTCGTCACCGTCACTATAAAGCCTGACAAATTATGGTCAAAAGAGGAACAATACATCAATTGAAATTAGGTACGCGATCACTGATTTTTAAAAATAAATGTACATCTGCATATACCTGAAACAAATCCGGTCATCTGCATCTAATTGGCCCTTTGCTGTGATTGAGCGGTGCATCGATGCATGCTTCGTAGCTGCTGAAATTTTACGTTAGTGGAGCTGCATATTTCATGTATATCGACGTTATTACTGCTCGCACAGTTTACTAGAGGTACAGACCTGTTGAGCCGCTAAAGTAACAGAAGGGTCATTCCACTCCAAAGGTCCTAGACATTGCGCTCGACCCTCTCCGAATGTATTCGTAAACATTGGGGAAAATCACTTTGGTGCAGCATTCGCAATCATCAAGTCTCTTTGCGAGAAAATTTTTGTCTTCTGCTCGTTAGAGCGATTTGAATTTTGCCGTATTTGCAGAAACATACGTCGCGAAAAAAATGCTCTCAAAAATACCGTACTGCGGTGAAGGCTTTCAATATCGCCCAATTGTTTTAATATGGAATGCACTTCTTTTTTGTCTTTTAGTAGTAGCGGCTTTTTTTTGTCTAACGTTGTGCTTTGGGGTGAAGAAAGAACTGGGATTCTGCACCATTTTTGAGGATTTCATAATAACCTCTACAAGGCGTACGAATACAATATAATAATATCTTTGGCTAAATACTCAACAATACGGTTGTCAAAAAGTATCGAATTTGACAAGCAAGCAGTTTTTAAATGGAAGGGATGCCAACAACGGAAAATCCGCAAAATCCCCTGTGGCCAGGCGCATCTATATTTGTGTGGTGGTCTAAGCAAAAATACACGCTTGTGCTCATCTGAAATACTATTCAAACGATATTCTTTTGCGAAAGGTTGTTAAGCGTGTTTTTGATTCTTTTTTATTATGCGAGAGAAAAATTGTTATGTTGAGCTTTCCCCTCATCCCTGGGTGCCAGCCCGTAAGTTTGCTTCGCTGAACAGGCGACATCACTGGCTGAAAGGAAACATGTGGGGGCCATGTTGCGGTAAGATTAAATGCTTCTCGTGTAAACTAACACAGATGGTTTATAACGCAAGGAAAGGAGCGCAAAACACGGACAGAAGGGAAGAAGTGTGAAAAACACGAATGCCTACTAACAACTGAAGAAGTGCTTTAAGGAGAAGAAGAAAGAAGACACACCGCTTAACTGCACTTGCTGAGGAATGCTAGCGTCATCTGTCAAACGGGAACACGTACACGGGAACGCAGCAGACAACTTAACTGATTCTCTCTCTTCTTTCTTTAAGCTAATCGACGGCTGGTTCGCGCACGCGCTTCCACGATTATTTATGTGCCAGGATTCGACCATTAATCGCGAAGTTTTTTCAGTATTACGCCACCGCAGCATTGCGCGTTCGTTTAACATGGGCCTGAAGTTGCAATCCCGGCAGTGCAACGATAGATTAGAAGGCGTTTTACCGGATAACGATCTCGTATATTCAATTATTCTCTGGTTAATACAACGCGCTGCTCTTCCTACGTAGAAACGTTCACAACTAAGAGGAACCCTACAAAGCACACCCATGTGACAGCCGATGAAATTATTGTTGGTAGGATGATTTGCTGGGCAAATGTTCGTTGGCTTCCTACCTTGCAAGTACTGATTTTTCCAGTGGACAGTAGCGCATATCCTACTTACTTACTGGGAGCCGTAAAAAGAGCTTCAACCCCATATCTACTTCGTACTTTCTTAAGCCTGTGTGAAGCAGAATGGATATACGGAATACATACGACTCTTTGTCTTTAATTATTGCTGTCTGATAGCGCGCGCGTCCCGGGCGAAATCGACTTCTTTAGGCGTTCAGGTACGATTGCTACAAATGAGATATCAGTCTACTGATTCCTTAAGTCGCGCATGCTGGCGCATGTCCTTACAAAAATACCATATATGGCGATATCAGGAATTGGGCATATGTGGCTACATATGGCACATGCCCGCATGCGACCGCATTTGGCCCAATCGCGATAGAAGCATATGTTGCTATGATAGACCAACACGAGGAAAGCCATGTAAGACTCTGATGCATATTGGGCAAATACGACCAAATCCGGACACGTGCCATAATTAGCCAGTTATGTATAATAGCCATATATATGCATATCTGGCTATATATGGCGCGCGTACGCGTACGTGGCTGTGTTTGCCCAATACGCATGAGAGTTCTGCATGATGTTCCTCGTGTAGGTCTCCTGTTGCCACATACGTTTCTATCGCGATTTCTTCAAATAAGGCCACATGCGGGCATGTGCCATATGTAGCCACATATGCTAAATTGCGGATACCGCCATATGTAACATTTTTAAGGGTAATGGCGGAGCACAATATTCAGCCATTGCCGATAAGAAGAAAAATTGACAGGCTTAAATTGCTCTTCCTCCTAACTAGAAGAGAAGATCAGGGGAAGATGGATGCTTGAATCGGTGAACAAATCGCAAAATAAGATTTAGAACAGGGAATGTCGCAGGAGCCAACGTTTCGACAAGCGGACTTGTCTTCGTCAGGGCGGCCCTAACGAAGACAAGTCCGCTTGTCGAAACGTTGGCTCCTGCGACATTCCCTGTTCTAAATTGTATTTCGCGATTTGGTCATCGATTCTTCCTCCTAAGTAACAATTAACTTTTCCTTCCTCCCAAATATAATATAAAACCTTCTACAGCTCGAAAAAAGAGACATCGCCTCGCTCCCTGGTTAAAATCCAATAGCGGTAGAACCCACTTCGTTATTGCTTCTTTCTTTCCTCGCAAAAAACGGAATGGAAAAGCCAACGTTTTAGCAAACTTACCAGCACTGGCTGAATCATGTCTATTAGTACAGAGATTTAAGCTGCTTGTTAATAAGTATTGTATGAATTTATATTATTGTTCATTTATTTATTTACGCATTGTAATAAATTTTGCACATTTTTCTTTTTCTCTTCTACATCATTCAGTGCTCTACTGATGGTCAAATGCCCGCTTGTATTACATTTTCCAAAAATCTTCAAATCGCTCCACATTTTACTTTATTTCTCTTATGTACTTTTCCCCTCCTGTCTGGGCCTTCTAAGGCTTGCAGTATTCCTAAATAACTAGGTAAGTAAATAAGATTGTGAGATATGCTGCAGCGGAGGGCTCCGGAAGTTTCCACCACCTATATGGTTCTTTAAAGACGCCCCTCGAAACTTTTAGATGCGAAGCAGCTCTTTGACTAGCCTGTGTAACGCCCTTTGTGCATCCGTACGGCGAGGGCGAAGGCAACGCGCTGCCCTCGCCGCAGGTGATGGAGCGGTGCCAAGTAGGTCACGCCGCAGCTGCGCGTTGACCTCACGTTCCCCTCGCAGTGCGTGCTGACGTCACTCTCTCCCTCGCCTGCCGCGCACTCGCCGCAGCTGCCGCCTCGTCCGTTCGCCCGCAACACCTGCCGCTACCGCCGGCTCGCTCCGCTACCGCGACCGACCAAAAATTACACATGCGAAGCACTCGCGTTAGCGCCGTTCAACCCGTGACGCCACCCGTGATGCTGCTTCGCATCTCATCAGGGTTCCCTTTGGGAAGATAGTGTTAATAATTTTTTGATGTAGCCAGAAATCGGTGCCTATTCTTGGAGCCAAATATTCTTACTTTACCCACACAAGGGAATGCGCTATTTGGTATCAGACACAGCTGCAGAGTGCCCGTTCTTCCTTCAACATATGACGTCCCCAGGCACCTCTTAGGTCGCTTGAGGGTGAATTAGCCTTCACGTTTTCGTCATTACATAGAGATGATCTGCTGCTTGTTGTCTACTAGTTTTCAATTAGAAAAATAATAAAATATTCATATTTCTCTAAATGAGCAAAAGAAAAAAAAAACGTGAGGCGAATTATTCCGTGGCTCACTTGACGTCACATGTTGAAAGCTAAGTGGCGCTTTGGGCGAATGTTTGCGATCGAATTCGAATTTCCTGGCGTTCACAGTGCAATAATTGATTCACATGTTCCAGATGTCTCCATGACTGGTCGCTGCGGTTTTTTAGAACTGTATAAAAAATGTTGCAAGGCCCCTCTATGTTGCCATGGCATCCCAGAGTACACCGGTCTCTCGCATAACGAAGCCTCGAATAAGAGAGACGTGGAGGTGCGGCTTCCTTGTAATTCTCGAAGTTTCCGTCCCGTGTATCAGTACTGGCAAATGCAGTTATATAATCTCCGCATAAGTGATAGTCGTAAGTTCCCGTTCATGAGTTGGGAATGTCTCCAGTATGCGCGCCATTACATGGCTATATTTCGGTGGATTTTATTTACGTGTGCGTGCTCGTGCCAATAGCTGTCCTTGATATGTGCATTCTAGTACGGCTTCTGATGTCTCGTTTTCAATCGTGAAGACAGGCTTCTTCGCCCTTCCATTATCATCCATTAGCTTTGTTTCAAATTTGCTACACTGTGAACGCAACCATAGCACGGAACCGCCATGGGAGTTGTCCTAATAGACATTTCCCTCCCAACGACCTTCTTGAAGAGCTTAATGACATGCTGTATCTTGTTTACCAGGTGTCTTTCAATCCTGGCCTGTTCTCATATCATTTAATAAATTACCTGCTGAGCGTATATGCGTCAATGAAACCACTTAAGTGCGGATGACCTTAATGCCGAAAGCTGGGTTAGTTGTAAAATTGACTTTCCATGTATTTCCAGGCGTTAAATAAACATTAACATACAAGGAGAAAGGCGTAGGAGACGTAGTACGCTGGAATTTAAGCAACTTTTATTTGGTAAAGTTTATCGCTATGTATAAGCTAATGAGCGAGCACCAATGGACGATGATGAATGTTATGTTGCGCATGCTAGAAAACACCGATCGAAGATTCATGTCAAAGTGGCTATCATCCGAGCAAGCACATTTTTTTGTTCACATGGCAATAGGAGTTGTAGTAACGCATGTATAACTGTTTTAATGCAGAAAGCTTTACGGATCGGGCGTATGTTCGTCCTTGTGCGCAGCTACAATCAGTGTGCTGCTAAATGTAGGTTCGCAGTGCTATCGTTTACTGTGGTCCGAAAGGTGAGCAGATCGTGCCCGGATTTGCACACGGTGCTCTGTCGATCAGTCGTTGACGTCATTTGGCCATTGTAGCGTATGCCACTTTTAATTTTCTTAAACCATCTTCCAGCCCTAAATAGGTATATAGTAGTAGTGGGCGAGTAAAATATATGGTAATTAAAAACACGCAAGAAATAGAAATATATTGAAGGTGAGAACATTTTCAACGGGAACACCGAAGCGCAATCGCAAATTTTTACTTTCTCAAAAAACGTATCGGCTGGGGCTGAAGGTCCGATGATTCAATAGTCCTGCGTAAAAAAGCTGAACTTGCATATGTTAGTGCAAGCTAAAAAAGACTAAAAGGACCGATAAGTTTAGCTCACTACTTCTGCATGTAACGAGGGGCTTTGCACGGGATTGATACATATTAGGGGATGAGTAACGCGATGAGTGAAACAGCGAGTGCAAAAGGTTCAGATATTCGATGAGACGACAGTCATTGAGAAGAGGTAAACCAATCATATTCAATTGAATTGACGACGAAAATGTCCTATCGTAACGGTGGCATATATGACAGAGCGATCCCATAAGGAACCTTGCTATCATATGGAAGAAAACGGTAAACATGACGAGCAGTAAGCGATCGCGATTGCCAAAAACCGGCCTATACAAAAGAGCGAGCCAAAGAATCTGCAGCGCAAAAAAGTTTCGAAATGTGCAAGGCGAAATGACTGCTCGACATCGTTCTACAGACACTAAAATATATCACTTTCAAGCTACGAAACCGTTCTTCTGGCTCTAGATACGTGTAACTGCTCTTCGAAAACAATTGAAAGGTTAGTTTGACCATCCCTATTAATGAAGAAATCTGCGTATCTCATTATGGGCATGCACATATGACCCAATATCTATGTCTAGATTATGCACATCTGCGTAGACATCTTAGCTTAAGCGATACAAGCCTGGGTAAGTCAGGGGTGTGATCACGTTTTATATATTGTAAATTTGACTTACTTTTTGTCATATATTGACGAAGGAGCTCGCAACCTTTTTTTTTGCCGCAAGGAAGCCTGATAGCCTCAAATAATTCTCAACCTAATTGAACTATTACTACAAACAAGTTTTTTGCACAAACAGATTAGCATTGGTGCGAGTGAGTTATGGATTTTCCTATTTCTAATTCATTGTCCAGTCCACTTTCTGCCATATATCTAATTTGCCATAAACCTGCAAGTTTTATCTTGCGACACCATTTAGCTCATTTAATTATTTTTTTCATGTTAGTTTTGGCGAATCACCGCTGTCCACTTGCCGGCCGCGATGTTTTCTTGCCGTCAAAAGTATAAAATATGACGGGTACTAAAGAAAAAAAATGGAGCCAAATGCATATGAACAGCAAAGTAAATTTCCTTGCGGTTGCCACTCTAACTGGGCCGTACAGCAGTATTGCGCGTCTTCCGTAAATACTTTCGCTTTCTCTCAAGTCACCTTGGATAGTGCCGCCAACTCGTCCAATAAGTTTGCCAACTGTTCCCCGCCCATTTGAATTGCTAATGCGTTGCGCGTTGGCTATCCCCCGCTCGTATGAAACGTCAGGCCCTGCAACAATACCGGGGCGCCACCTCGCCGGCGTCTCGCCGCTTGCATAAGTTCCGTCAAGCATTACGTGTAAGAGACGTGAAAGAGAGAACAAGGGCGTACGCCGCGAATGCCGAATCCTCTCACATATGACCGCCAGCTTCCTTTCCGACGTGACTTCCAAGTGAGCGGGTTCAATTGTAACGTAGCTTTATTCTTACTTGTCAAGGCATTCAGCATGATGTCCGCAGAATGAGTTGTGAAGATAGACGATACGGAAGAAAACGGGCTCTTGCACAAATATTTTATTTCTTGAAATAGAGCCACAAACGTTTGGCATATATTCCAGCAAAATAATTTGAAACGAGTAGAACGTGCTGATGAGAGTGAGCTTGAAATTATTCGGCCATTCGAGATTGGGCTACACAGCCGTTTTTATAAGAACACACGTAAACGACGATTCGAGTTAGCACGCAAGTTACTTCCTAGGCAATGAATGACTCTTTTCCCTGCTAGTTTTCTGTGTGCTCGTCCATAAATTTAACTTGTATGGAAACATTGCCGAAGCAACTGCGCTGCAATCTGACATCACAAACCGTTGCCTTCTTTTTTGTTTTCTATATATTTTTGCCAAAAAAAATGTTTGAGTTCGAAAGTGAAAGGATGAAAGGACAAACGCTTCAAAATGAAAAAACAAACAATTAATGTGTACTGATTTGATGTAAACAAACGAAAAAAGAAGAGCGGTGCTTGAATTTTAACAAAGTGTTATCAATGTTCAGAAAAACGGCAATGTCGCAGTCGAATGGGCAAATTTACCACCCTCTTTGAAATGTAACAATGACGCCTATTTCAAGTATTTTTTGAAGAAATATACTTTCACACTTTTGGCAACGTGTTGCGGACGTCTTACGGACGTGCACAAAGTAAACCGTTATAGGGACTATATGGTGCTTTACATGGAGTATTCAATAAAGCCGTTTTGACAGCGTAGTTGACTGAATTTTTTAGGTCAACACAACTGTCTTAAAGGTGGTCGATCCTCCTCTAAATTTCTGCACACTCGTGTAGTCGTTCAACGTTCCGTTTTATATCAAATATCACTTAATGTGCTAATGGGCTATATCCTAACATGCCAGGACGTAGGCGCGTATATTTATGCCAACGACATTGCATTTTTCGTAGCTGTGTGTAATATTTTTCTGTGCATCAAAAGCTCGGAGGCATTTGAATATGCTGAAGATATGGCTTCATAAAAATTGCATGCATCTAAACGTAAGGAATAGTGCAACCTTGTTGGCCCCAAATCTGATCAGAGTGCTATTTCTATATATAACGAACAAAATTTATTACGCCAGGTAAAGTGTCTTAAATGTTCGGACATCATATGCCAAGAAAAATTTTAATGGTGCTCCCACGCGGAATGTTCAGCATCTAAGGCACAACGACCTTTAGGTATACTACAGAGACTCAGCTATGGACCGTAGGGAGCTTTCGAATAGGGGCCCCAAACTTGCTTTGCGTGTGCTAACTTGGGATCACGTAGGAAGTACGAGTTTACGAATTGGGTTTTGTGCTCGCTTCTTGCGTCTTGCGCTTGCAGCGCCAAAGCGGCCAAAAAGGCACGCAGCGATAACTAAAAATTGAAGATTGATAAACGCATTTGCCATTCATAAGCGTACCCTTTAAAACTGCTTTTTAAGGCGTGCAGTGGCAATGAATTTACTTGTAATCCCCATCGTTCTGAGAGTCTTAAGAATTTGGTATCATGAGCTCAGGAAATCCGGCTTTTAGCCACCGGTCGCGTTAAGCCTACGAGCTCTGAATTCGCCAACCGATTCTATAAACGCGGAATATTTCACGGCCAGTTTTTATTGCATGCGTGAGATGGAAAAAAGCGGTGACCTACGCCACCATTTATTGATTGATAAAGTGATCATTTCATGAGAAATCAGCTCAGTGTTGTCTCAGGCGAGAGCTGTCGCTTCGATGGGCGCCGCCATCTTTGTATACGCTAAAAAGTTTAGGGCAAGCTCTGGGGCTCACCCTAAATTCCAGAAATAGCGTGCTCAACCCAAAACCCAAAGGCAGTTCGGGTCTCACGCATGCGCAGTGGTGTCGGCGCTATTCCTTTGGGGCCCTATTCAAAAACTCTCTAGTAAGGTCCACGAAGGGCTACGTTGATCACGATATATGAAATCTATGTGCACCCCGATAGGGAGTTTGGGTGTGTGTTAATTTCAGAAAGTCTTGCATATTAAATTAGACCGCTGATTTTTTTTTTTTTTTGGAACGGGAAGCCCTGCGCCTGTGCCTAGAACTCCCTAGGTTGTAGCAAACAATTTTCTCTATCAAGAAGCGCTTGCTATCATTGCCCTGTATAGTCCGCACGTCAACGATTCAATCATTTAAAAATTTTATAGCGTTTCGTTTCGACGCGGTCTGCATCTATTCGTCAATGACCCAAACTCCTCTCTAGCTCAATTGGCCACGATTTCACTCGCCATAGACTGCTTTTGTTCAGAAGCCATTAGATAGTTTAACTGTGATAATTTCAACGCTGAATGCATAAAATTGTTGAGCTAAAATTCTTAATGTAGAACATGATAATATTTTCCCCTCAAACACTAAATTTCTACTATTCAGGTTTTTAAACAACCTCTTGCATGGTTACCTTGCTCAGGCTCAAAAAATTGTGTAGTTGCAACCGATGCTTCCGTGAGGGAACAACAAGCAGGTGTGGGAATATTCTTGCTATTGCTTTCTTAGTCCTTGTCTTCGTGACTGCCAGATTTCACTCCTACCTTAGAGGCTGAGCTCTTATCTATAATATTAGCCCTGTAAAAGTTTACAATTGATACCCTGAGTGCAACTGCTATAACTGATTCCCTCACTGTTTGCACCTCAGTCACAGCTTCCTCAAGCTACACAACCCTCAAAACGTACATGGCATTAGTCCACCTTAGCTGAATTTGGTAATATTACTGTCGGTATGGTGGCAGTGTTGTTTGCAATTAAATGAAATGGCTGATTCCTTACCACGAGCAATATTGAGCATTATGGAGTCGTCCTATGATATCAATTCTCCCTGTTGAGGCTCATGTAACTGCGACAAGATATCGAAATTTGTCGATTCATAGAAAGAAGATTGAAAGAAATATACATGTAGAGAATATCAATATCTTATATTCCGAAGGATAGTTCAATGGTGCCCTTCTAGACAAGTAGTAGTAGTGCATACAGGATTCCCGTGCCGTGCCTCTTCCACTAAATCTATACTTACATAGGGCAGGTCTCGTAATATCGCCCCCGCGCCAATACTGTCCAGATTTCGAATCCATGGAAGATTGGCCGTTAGTATGTCGGCGGTTTAAATTTTAAAAGCTCTCCCCATAATGAAAACCCTCAGTAGTATGCAAAACAGCCATGAGTAGACTTATAATTGTGTAAATCTTTTATTTCCTTCGTCACTTGTCACGGTCCTTCCATTTGAGTTTCCCCTGATGTTCCTCCACCGGGTTTAGCTCGGGCAAGTGCTCAGGTTTTGGCGGGTAGTGGTAGCCGTTCCTCACACTCATCGCGGGGAGTTTGCCTGCCACCAACGAATCTTTGCACGTAGAGCAAACGGCGTACTCATAGTGGTCATCGTCGGGGGCAAACTCCCGCTACAGAACGGCGATGGCGTTGGCACGGGACTGCTCGTTCTTGATGGTCGGGGTCTTGGTCAGATTGTTATCGAACCAGAAGCGGTCGCATACCTTAGAGCTGTGCCCGTACGTGTGGTCGAGAAAGCGACGCTTAAAGCACGCATCGGCGCCACGAACCTCAGGTAGCGACCGCTTCCGACGCTTGGCAGCCACTTGGCAGCCGCTTGACAGTGCTTGGCAGCGCGGGCTCGCAAAGCGGCTGCTTTGCGAGCCCTCGCCGCCGCGATGCGATCTTCGTTCGTCGAAGCGCACTCCATGACCGCTGCTGTAGAAGAAAAAGCGCCGGGGGAAAGCGAGAGCTTTTATTTTTAATCTTTTGAACTACTGCGCCACTAGCGGTCTCCACTCTAACTATAGTACGCGCCGGAGTGGAGCGAGCGCTCTACAGCAGAGCCGTCTTGCGGGTGCTCCCGGTATTAACGGGGCATGCTACGCCGACGCCGGAGTGAGGGAGGGACATGACTCGTTCATAACCTACTTCGCATCTAAAAAGGCTAATCGAAACGTGGGTCCCTAAATAGAATTTAACCGGATGTCAAACCTTCAGTGGTGGCGGACAGCCGCGGAGACATCTTTAACGCAACTGGTGACTTGATTCAGTGAACCAAGCCTGTACGCTTTTGCTTAGCTTGATAATTACAACTGTGGCAGATCGTTCCTGAAGTGCTAGGAGTTATTCTTTTTTGTGTACAGTAACAATTTCAAGACGTTAGCTTCGCGACCGGGCTTTTCAGACAGCACATACGCATCAACTTGCTGCTTTCTCTTTCTGTGTTCTCTTTATGCTTTTTTGATAATTTATATATAAATTTATGGCTGCACATATTTGCCCTTTTTTAACCTTATTTCAGTATAGTTGAAAGTAGCTCCAGGTAATAATAATAGTACAGCAAGTAATAAGTTATCGATAGCGATTCGTAGGCAAACCACCGGACTCGGTACGAGCCATCAACGCATAGTACATCATCATCATCATCATCATCATCATTGTCTGTATGGGACGAGCGTTCAAGTGTAGCTAACGCTGGTTGGCTGTTTAACAATACTGACACGTCCCTTTGTTTTATTTGTCCACTGTGATCGCCTGATCGCTTCCATGTACCGCGAAGCGCAGGCCGTGCCTATCTTATATGCTGCTTCGCAAATTGTGTAAACCATTCTATAAATTTTGGATGCCCGAAGCGTTGTTGCTTCCAGATCATCAGTGACAATACCAGAAAACTCTGTGACGAATCTATATGCGCCAACACACTTCACCGTTGATCAATGTTTATCGTCCACCAAAGACTGTTGTCGTCGGTATCGCCTGATAGAGCGCTGCACATAGGTTCGCACAATAAACGGTTCGACTGCCAGCATGTTGAATTTACGTCAAAGACGGTCACGACGACGTGACAATAATCACGAAGTGGAGGGGCCGGTGGTCTGTTTCGAATAGCCTTCGACTATAGTCAGGAGAACCATGCTCATGCTATTGGCGTTGTGAAACTGAAGCTAACTTGACCGTTCTCAACATTAAAGGGGTCCTGAACCACCCTCCGGGCTTGGTGAAAAAACATATTCTACGGCTTGCCTACGCTGTAACGAACATCTCAGCCAAATGCTGTAGTCATCCGCGAAGCGTAGCGTTCACAAGCGGAGCACAAAGCTTCCACTTCTTCGGAGCCCTCAACTCAAAAAGCGGCTTCTCCTCACGCTCCTTGAATATGCTCTATTTCGTCATAGAGCATTTACAAGGAGCGTCGCTGCTATTGGCCGATGGCAGACACGCCCGCCTCGGCTGTGTGCGGGCCCTTCGCAGCGCGCCTTTTTTAAAACCGTTAGCTCGTGCGTGCCATGCGTGCCGTGCGCTAGCTTTTCCTTGCGTTGTGAGCACCTACATAGGCAAAATAGTTGCTGGAAATATGTAAAATATATTTGTTAATGCGCTAGCCTCATAGATGCCATTGGAAGGCATCCGTAAACTACCTCGGCGTGGACGCGAACGGTGCGGTGCATAAGTCACCATAACTATTGTTTTCCAAGAAGCCAACAAATGCATGCCTGCAGCCTGTAATAAATCACAAAGTAATCCCAAACTTTAATTCATCAGTGATTGTAGATGGGTTTATTCCCTATGGTATTCCAATGCGCCAACTTCTAGTACTCGTACTCAATAACATGGCTGGAGTCGAACACAAAATATTTCTTCTATAAGGTAGATTAAAGGACTAGGTCTGATTAGGGTGTACTTGGGTGGATTAGAGCTCATTAAGGCGCATTAGGATGGATTAAGACAAAGGTGCATTAAGGTGGAGTATGGCATATTATAGAGCGGATTACGCTAGACTTAGATTAGGGTTAATTAAGGAATACAGCAGATTAAGGTTGACTAAGGTAAATTAGTTTCTAATGAAGTCGCTACATCTGTAATGCTTGGCTTAATTTGGCGTAACTTAATAATCTGAGCTTATTGAGACGACTTAGTCTTAACTTAAGTCAGGACTTAATTAGTGTTACACTAATTAGGCTCGGTCTAACTAACCTATACCTAATGATACATTGTTTAATACGCTGGTCCTCATTAGTCATGATATAATTATGCTTGGGGTAATTAGTCATATCAAAATTATACATTGCCCAATTAGTACAGGCCTAGTTACGCTGTTCCTTGACGTATTATCTTAATTAGGTATCGCTTGATGAATACTACCTGAGATAGGCCTGATTTAATCAGTGTTAGCCTAATTAGTCCTGAAATGTTTAGTCTCGACTTAATGAGGCTTGACCTTGAAGTCTTAGCATCATTTACCTTCGATTAATAAGTGCTAGCTTAGGTTTGACTTAACTAGTAATAACCTAGCTATGAGTGATTTAATTAGTACTATTTAATTAAACACGGTCTAATTAGAAGCTTGCTTACACTAGATTTGTTCATATCAGCTAAATTAGGCTGCACATAATTAGATTTATCTTAACTGTACATGGTTTATTAGTATCATGGCTTAATTAATTATAAATCGTTAGTATCCGCTTAATTAGGTGTGACTTACTTGCC
Organism: Hyalomma asiaticum; assembly: GCA_013339685.2. Lineage (NCBI taxonomy): Eukaryota > Metazoa > Arthropoda > Arachnida > Ixodida > Ixodidae > Hyalomma > Hyalomma asiaticum. The sequence goes on along the minus strand of CM023481.1, from coordinate 9,129,833 downwards.
ATAGCTCAATTCACGTTGAATTAGTTCGGTTTCGCTTGGTTTGGCTTAGTTGGATTAGTCCTGTCTGAACTAGGCTTCAATTAATTGTTCCTAATTAGGCTCCTTTGAACTAGACTGAGCCTTAACTAACTAGTCCTAGGAATCTTAATTAGGCTCCATTGAATGAGACTGAGCCTTACCTAACTAGTCCTTGGAATCTTAATTAGGCTCCATTGAATGAGACAGCCTTACCTAACTAGTCCTAGAGAGCTTTGTCTTTACTACAGCGTGGTAGTGTTATGCTAGCATCACATAGCTTAGCGGAGTTTTCGGCAGATTTCCCAGTTTCACCATTAACTTAAGCAGCTTCACTGTTAAAATTTAACTAGTGTATTCACGCATTAAATTAATCCATCCATCTTACCGCATGTCAATGCACCTTATTCCACATTAACCTGTCGGCAAGGGTCCGAGTTGTGAAGGTCTTCCTTTCGAGTCATAGTAGTCACGTTCGAGCCCGACAGCATGATGGTCCCGTCTACAATCACTAATCAAAAATTAACTAACTTGGGGTTATGCAGGACAAGGTGGAGCAGCGCTGGTAGTTACGCTGTTTGTACTGACGCCGCGTTATGCGCAATATTGACGACAAGCAGCGCAGTCACAAAGTAAACGCTCACACCTGCGAGCCTAAACGTCTGTGATGAACGAAAACAAAGCTTCGGAGGATCGAAAAAAAAAAGAATGCGGTGATCGCGAGGGCACGCGACCGAGCCCAGGCGCGAAGCGAGCAGGCGGCCACAAGCGCGCTGCGAAGAAACAGTCCCCTGTAGTCGCGCGCTTTTCGTCAACCACTCTGACACGATGCTGAAGTCTGGTGACGTAAAGCGGTGAGCGGGGCACCTCCTTCGACACCGCCCTAAGGAACTCTGTACCCTCTATTCCGCAGAGTTGAAACAGGACTGGAAAGGGAAGTTTTCCGGTCGCAATATCTTCGCTCCTAACAAACCGTTTTGAAAAATTCTTTCGGCTGTGAATTTCTGAGAGGCATTCAATACACACCCAGCCGTTTTCAAAACTAAGCCCGAGCCGTGGTTCAGGACCCCTTTAAGCATATTGGAGTGCCTCGTCGGCGCGTCTCACTGAGGTAAGTGCGCTGTAACAAGAACATATGCATGTCCATCATATTAATTCAATGCTATCGCGTTAAAGAGCTGGTTTCGCAGAAATTCCGGTATCGGCGTGAGTGTAGTTGGCTGTGAGCGAAAAATGAGCGTTGTCCGTTAGCGAAAACTTCAGGTAGAAGGAAATAAAGAAGTAATAAAAAAAACCTTCAGCGAGTGTGGGATTGAACCTCTGACACCTTGCTCACGAGCTAGATGCGCTACGCGCTAGGTCACCCCGCACACGCCCACCTGCATTCTGCATGGTGACGTGGGCGCAGCGCTATGCGAAACACGTACAAAGAAGACAGGGAGGTGCGCCTTCTTCTTTGTCCGCTTTTCATGTAGCACTGCAGCCACCTCAAGTTGAACCATTACCAACTAACTCAAGTCTCAGTTATAATGGTGTCATCTTCATCAGCGAGGTTTCATGGCGCATCTATGTCAAATGGCGCAAAAGGACGATGGAGGCCAAGCAGTAACGCAAGTAACTCGCTCTTTCTGCCAAGTGGCTTTGTGACAGTTACGTGGCTAGGCGACTGAAGAGCATGGAAAGCGAAAGAGAGTGCGATGAGAATTCGAAAAGCGTTGTAGTCACGTTCAAGTCTTAAAGGGAAGCTTAAGGGTTCCACAATTTTTGCTCAAGGTATGACTAGATATGCACGCGAGTACAGCTACGCTCACATTGCGCAATAGCAAGCGACGCAATGCTAGGCATTTTTATTACAGCTATTTCCTTAGCTTTTTGCCACGTATTGATGACGCCCTAGACTGCCTATACGGAGCTGCTTACTTCTCATCTATCGACCTACGGTCCGGCTATTGGCAGATAGCCGTCGATGAGATGGATCGAGAGAAAACCGCATTCGTCACCCCTGACGGTCTTTATCAGTTTAAGGTGATGCCATTCGGTCTATGTAACGCGCCCGCAACCTTCGAACGAATGGACTCATTGCTTCAGGTATTCAAGTGGTCCACCCGTCTGTGTTATCTGGACGATGTTATTGTTTTTTCGCCGACATCGGACACCCATCTTGACCACCTATCGGCAATCTTTGAGGTGTTCCGAAAGGCCGGACTTCAATTGTATTCCTCAAAATGCCACTTCGCTCGTCGCCAGATAACTGTACTTGGACACCTCGAGGATGAAACAGGCGTGCGTCCTGATCCAGAGAAAATTCGCGCCGTTAACGACTTCCCTGTCCCGATGACCACAAAGGATGTCCGCATGTTTCATGGGGCTGTGCTCCTATTTCCGACGTTTTGTCAAGAACTTCGCAACCATTGCGCGCCCCCTCACCGACCTCTTGAAGGAGGACGCGCCGTTTTTCTGGGGCCCTGATCAATCCTCATCTTTTTCTCAACTTACGACTCTGCTTACAAAGCCACCAATCCTGGCCCACTTCGATTCATCTGCACCAACCGAGGTACACACCTACGCCAGTGGTCACAGCATAGGAGCAGTGTTGTTGCAACACCAGCACCGACATGATCGCGTCATAGCCTATGCAAGCAGACTTCTTTTATCCGCCAAGCGAAATTCCTCATCACAGAGCGCGAGTGCCTCGCTCTTGTGTGGGCAGTCGCGAAGTTTCGACCATACTTATACGAACGCCCATTCCGCGCCGTCACCGACCATCACGTCCTCTGCTGGCTTGCCTCGCTCAAAGACCCCACAGGGCTACTCGCTCGTGGGCTTTATGCCTCGAAGAATATGCGTTCTCTATCGTGTAGAAGACAGGACGTTTGCACGAAGATGCGGATTGTTTATCTCGCTACCCTGTAGAAGACGCAGTCGGTCCCGACACCGTTGCCTGCGTCTTCTTTGCGTCACAGATGCTTGAAATTGGCAACCAGCAACGCCGCGATTCTGCCTTACGAGCCATCAATAACCGGCTGGTTAATGATAGCTCCTCACGACGCTTCCCTGCGAATGTTCGTCGTCAAAGACGGGATCTTATACCGCCGTAACCTCGATCCCCTCGGCTCTGCCCAGCTAGTCGTCGTACCAGCCCACCTGCGTTCAGCTGTGCTCAGCCAACTTCACGACGCTCCCTTGGCGGGCCACTTGGGCGTTTCGCGCACCTACGAGTGTCAGTCGTCGCTTCTTTTGGCCTGGTCTCGCCCGCTCTGTTCGACGCTATCTCGCCGCTTGTGAACCCTGCCAACGTCGGAAAAAGCCGTCAGCCTTTCCAGCTGGATTCCTCCAACCAGTCGACGTTCCACCCGAACCTTTTTTCCGAGTTGGTCTCGACTTGCTTGGCCCATTCCCACTCTCCAGGTCCGGAAATAAATGGATCGCTGTGGCTACCGACTACGCTACGCGGTACGCTGTCACGCGAGCCCTTCCGACGAGTTGCGCCACTGACATCGCGGACTTTCTGCTATACGACATCATTTTAGTGCACGGTGCCCCGCGTCAATTACTCACTGACCGCGGCCGTACGTTCCTCTCAGCAGTAGTTGAAGACATCCTACGCTCTTGTTCCCCCAAGCACAAGTTCGCAACTTCGTATCATCCGCAGACGAATGGTCTGACGGAGCGCCTCAACCGAACCATAAGTGACATGCTGTCGAAATATGTTGCCGTCGACCACCAAGACTGGGACGTTCATTTGCCATATGTGACCTTCGCCTACAATTCATCGCGTCAAGACACCGCCGGTTATCCAGCGTTTTACCTCGTGTACGGCGGAGAACCCGCGTTACCTCTGGACACCTTGCTGCCCACAACGACTGAATACGCGGGTGAAGCGATCGCCTGCGCCGACCATGCCCGTCAACTCGCCCGCAACTGCCTACAGGCCTCACAGGACCGTCAAATGCAGCGATATAATTGCTACCATAGAGACGTGCACTTTCCTCGAGGTTCACTGGTGCATCTGTGGTCACCTACCCGGCGCGTGGGGCTTTCGAAGAAGCTGCTGTCACGCTACACTGGCCCCTACCGTGTTGTTCGTCAGGTGACTGACGTCACGTACGAGGTCGGTCAGCTGATTCTCCCACGTCATCCTTTGGTTCGAGCGACATAGTTCACGTGGCTCGGCAGTAGCCTTATCACCCTCCCTCGACCGCACATGTCTAGATTCAGCACCGAGACGGTGCTTGCGCCGCCGGGGGGTTATATGATACCAACAAGCCATCTCAGCGCAGCGGCATGAAGAACGAGGAAGAGGACGTCAGGGCCGTGGCTGTTGCGCCAGCGCCATTTTGTCAGGATATCGTGCCTTCTCGGTGTTGCGTCTGAATAGCGCTCGTAGCAATATTTTTAGCGTGTTACCTAATCAACTCTGAAGGGTGCCTATTTTTTCTAACGCAACCGTATTTACATCAGCACCCAAGTTATGAGCCCGAGGAAGTTTAGCGGTTATTGAGAACATTACAGTAATTCTCCTTATGGTGCATTCAAGAGCTTATGTTCTGACAATAAACTGAACCTTGCCTATGCACCTCGCATTCGGCATGCAAATATGTTTTTCGCCCGACTACTCGTCATGTACTACATAGAGGGTGAAACAAAAAGAAAAATCGATTCGCGATTTTTCGCCATATGGTGCGTTCAAGGGCCCATCTGTGGGATGTCTTGGGTTTGTTACGCTTTGGGCTTGTTACGGACAGCGACACTACACGGAATAAATAATTTAGAAAGAGCATACCATTCAGCATTTGATTTTACTTTAGAACATCGTGCTTACTCTTCTAGATAGACGACAGGCTCTTATAAATCTAAATAGATGTGCATCAATGGATCCAGCATGAACCGTAAAAATATTAAAATATTTTTTCATACTATGAGCAGAACTGTGAAAACAAGGATCTCAAAATTACAACTACATTCAGTCGGAGCTTTACCGCGTGGGCTTTGCACTTCCGGAGCCATCCCGACCATGGTGACCTCGTTCCTAAGGGAGCGAAATGCAAAAAACACCGAGTGTACTCAGATTTAGGTGCATGTTAAAGAACGGCAGGTGGTCAAAATCACTCCGGAGCCCCGCACTTCTGTGCGCGCCTCAAAATAATGTAGCTTCTGCACGCACCACCGCAGCTGTTATTATTATTAGGTACAAAAGTTGGTGGTACTGCCCAATGTACTTACTCATTAACTTACATTGCTGTTAAATCTCGCCGAGAAGATGTATATGACTTACCAGGAGCAAGGAAGTCAATCGGTTCACGCTAGTTTGCCACTATTTAACTGTTTAAGCGGAAACTGGGTAAAGAAAAAACAAAAATTACTGCACTCTACATGCAGTATAAAAGCGAAGGTACATAGCACGAGATCATTGTTTCCATCTTGAACGAGAAGCCGCATTCAGAAGCGTCGTACGCTCGAAGGTGACGCCGCTGGAAATAAAGTCGTCCGTTCATCCTGAGCCATGGTGAGGCTTTGCTGCCAGTAATCGCCAAACTTTTATCTCTAGCCGAAGCAGTCAGTCGTGCCTTGGGTCTAACGACGAGCATAAGTAACACCCACCTCGCCCTGTAGACAGAGCTCTTCGCGATTGTGAAATGCTGCCACTGCAGTTAGCCTCGTAAACTTTCTCGTGGGAACTGCCGTCGGGGCCACTATTCGTTTCGCGCTCCAGCGCAAAGGTGTAAAAATGGAGGGGTGGGACCCATCTCTAGGCATCAAGGGTGATAGAGTTAGCGCGCGTCGATAGCCAACTCGCTGAGGTTAGGAGGTGCTATTCTCTTGTTTGAGATGTGTTTAGCGTTCGTTGGTTCTTTTTTAGGGATACAGTTATCTTGTTTTATTGGTATTTCGAACATCAGGGGAGGCAGCTTTATCTGAAATGTCGACGGCTATTTACGCCTCGGGCAACTATACAGCGGGCTTGATGTAGGTGCAGACTTTGATGGGAAAGCCAGAGTACAAAGATATAGATAAATGAAAATGGTGAACGCGCGTTTTACTTCTTTTAGCGGCCTTCCATATTGTATATAAAACGAACTGCACTACTCCCCCAGGTGTCCTGCTTAGCACCTTAAAAAGGGTAAGCAAAAATATTGAAAAAAATCATTTTTTTTTCTTTTTGCGCAATTTGAAATCTGCGGCCTTTTCTGAATCAAAATCAGTCACTTGTTTGTTCCAGCGCGACTTCTTTTTGTCTAAAAATGACATATTTTGAAACCTCTGCGGCGGCCTGCCACGCCCCCCTCCCTTACGCTTCACTGAATGCACACGTGGGCAGCTAAAAACGCCCCGAAATGAAGGGGACTAATTTTTTACCAAGTTTAGTGGGAATGTGATTTGGTCTGGCAACAAGTTCTTCGTCAGCCGAGTCGATGTTTAGCCGCGCCTTTTGCGCGCGTTTCTTTGCACAGGTAGCCTGCGCGCGTTCGCAGAGTGCTCTGTTTGCGGTTTGCAACCTGATTCGATGCCAAGATCGAAGAAGGTGTTTAGGAAACGTCGCTTCTACGGCAATGCAGCATGCATCAACTGTTACTGAAGTGCAATCGCCCGAGAGGAGCCCAACAGCCAGACAAGCGCCCACCACCAACGTGGCTTCTTCAAAGCTGTCACATTCGCGAGCGTGTATTGACAGTGAAAAGGTGACTTTTACTGACGGTGGCTATGGACTGCTTGACATTGACCTTTTGAGTGTTGCTATTACTGAAAGCTGTGTGTGTAAACTGTGTGGAGGAAACGCAACTGGTAGACAACACCACGATGCGTGTAGGAGTTGTCTGCACTTATTCTCTTGATTGCAAGAAGTGCTCATTTTCCCAACAATTTGCTACATCGAAGAAAACAGCGGCCGGTCTTTTCGAAGCAAACGCTCGGATTGTCTATGCGCTGCGATGTACCCGAAAAAGAGCAACTGCAGGAAAAACACTGTGTGCTATTCTAAACCTGCCACCGCCACCAACGAAGTTTTCTCGCTGCTATAAAGAACTCCTCATCCACGTCAATGAGGCAGCCGAAGAATCAATGAAACGTGCGGCCGCAGAAACTGTTGAGCTGAATGATGGTGACAAGGATATTGCGGTTGCTCTTGACAGAAGTTGGCAGAAGCGAGGGCATACCTCCCATAATGGGCTAGTTTCGGCAACAAGTGTGGATAGTGGAAAAGTACTTGACGTACATGTCATGACTAAGTATTGCTCTAAATGCATCACCAATGACACCTCGTCACTTGAGAAGCATGGTCATGAGTGTGATCAAAACTACAAGGGCACAAGTGGTGGCATGGAGACTGCGGGAGCTTTATGCATATTTCAAAGAAGTGAGGAACGTCGCGGTGTTGGATATGTCAAGTATTTAGGGGACGGCGACAGCAAGGTATTCCTTGCAGTTAAAGCATCACAGCCATATGGAAATGTTTCAGTTTGCAAGCTGGAGTGCATTGGGCACGTTCAGAAAAGAATGGGCACAAGACTGCGCAAACTAAAGACAGAGGGCAAAGATATCAAGCTCTCTGACGGGAAATCTATATCTGGCCGGGGACATCTTAGTGATGCGATTATTGACAAGCTCCAAAACTATTATGGTTTGGCCATTAGAAGAAATATAGGCAGCTTGGAGGACATGCGAAAAGCTGTCTGGGCCACATATTTCCACTTGGCATCCCCGGATACCAATCCATCCCACGGTCTTTGCCAGAAGGACGCCGACACCTGGTGCAAATTCAACAAAGCCCAGTTGAGTGGTGAACCATACGTTCACAAAGAAAACCTTCCAGCATCTGTTCTTGAGACTGTTAGGCCAATTTATCAGCAACTTGCTAATCCCGAATTACTTGCTAAATGCCTCCATGGCAAAACTCAAAACCCCAACGAGTCATTCAACAATGTCGTGTGGGAGCGAGCTCCGAAAAACGTGTTTCTCGGACACCAAACACTGAAAATATGCAGTCTTGATGCTGTGCTCACATTTAATGGTGGCAATATAGCCCGTGTGAATGTGCTCAACTACTTTGGAATTTCGCCAGGGCGCTACACAGTGCAGGGCCTACGCACCCTTGACCTGCGTCGGAAGTACTTCGCTGACAGGGCTGCACAGCAGGTGACAAAGGAGGCTCGCCAGTCAAGACGCCTCAGCACAAAAAGAAAACTTGATATTGGTGATGAGTATATAGCTGGTTCCTATTGAAAGGGACTTTCAATTGGCGGTTATTTTGTGGCACTTTTGAAATGAAGCACATTTTCCACTTTAAACGCGATTATCTCAAAACATGCCCTTTTGTACTTTTGTTCCTTTATCTCAGCAACCACCGTATCTAGGAACATATATTTTGGCCAGTAATTAGGGAACATGCTAGAGAATATACAGAAGCAGAATTATTCTTTTGCGAGAAAGTGCTTTTCTTCAACACGACATCTAGTACCTATTACAGAGTGATAATGACGTACGTGAAGTAAAAAAATTACAAAAAACGAGCAGCAGCATTTTAGTTCTAAATCTGCTTCAGTAAGATGAGGAAAGGTTTATCATCACTAATGATAGTAAAAAATTACTGTAACTGTTATGGTTATGAAGAAAAAGGTACATAAACATCGCCTAAAATACATGGCGGGTATAGGGCTCACCCTGTTCCCTTAAGAAGATATTGGTTAACTCTCCACAAACATTTTTCACTATTGGTCAAAATATATCCGTTCTGCAGTCCCCTGCTTTGTACTCGCGAGGGCGTCGCTTGTGAATAAAGAATGTACAGACGTCAGCACGGTTAACTCGAACACTCCGCACCATGGTCGCGATCACCTTGGACTGACGCCAGTGCCCCGAAGTTTTGGACGCGCTACGTTTGCGGCATCTCAAGATAGATGGGTCGCGGCTCGATTTCATCGCTCAATTTGTGTTTCGCTTCTGCCTGACCGGAGGGTCGGCTGCACCCACTTGATACGTTCGATCTGGCAAGTTTTGTCCATGGGCGCGGTATGGCGCGCGCCCAGACAGTTCGTGGCCGTGTGCTTATCTCGGCAATGAAAAGTAACGTGCGAGAGCTAGCGAGTCTTTGGAGTCTGGTCTCGAAGCTAGAGCTTGAAAGAAGTGACGCATTAGGAAAGTAGAGCAAACACAGGACTGCGACCATTGTAAATGTTGCGCCATAAATGAATCTGCTAATTGTGTTGTGTATACTGTATCATTTTCTGCTTAACTACACGCATCGCAGTGTGCTCGCGGGCTAATTCTTGGTTTCCTCCTTAGTTGCAGCTGCTTTAAAGATCTAAAATCGTGGCTTAAGATCTGCGCGTCTCCTGAGCAAGAAAAACGCATAAATGCGATGCTAAGGAACCGCTTCATTCATTACCTGTGAAAGGCGTTTAGTCATGTCTCTTCGCATAAGAAACTGACTTTTTAGGTAACAAAAAAGGCTGTGGTTATAGATGCGATCCACCGAAACGTAGCAGCTTGTGCATATAATTCTCGCTGATACAGCGGCTCCAGTGCAGCGTGAGCTAAACAGCAAGCCAGATGTTAACCTGCGATAACACTCCGACACACGCTTTGCGACAATTATTTAAGCGAACAATTGCACCGCTGCATTTGCAGGTATATTTTTTGTCGCATCTTTAAAGCCCCATGTACCTACGCTTGCTCTACTTTTCCAATATGTCACTTCATTCAAGCACCAGCCTTCAGTTCTAACATCAATTGCGCTGCAGCTAGCTGTCGCACGCCACTTTTCATCGCCGAGATAAGCACATGGCAACAAACTGTCTGGCCGCGCGTCGTACTGCAGCCATGGGCGAAACTTGCCAGATCGAACCTGTCAAGTGGGTGCACTCGACCCCCCAGTCAGGCAGAAGCGAAACACGAAATGAACGGTGAAACCGAGCCCAGACTCATCTATCGTCACCTCCCGCAAACATACCATGTCCCACGCTTGGGGGCGCTGGCGACATTCCAAGGCGGTCGCGGCCACAGTGCGGAGCGTTCGAGTTAACCATGCTTACGGCTGTACATATGTCGTGGTGTGCTTTTGTCAACTTCCCATTCGTTACGCTCTCCTTCTTCAGAAAACAAATCTGCTGCACGGTGTGAGGAACCGTGTGTTCTTTCTTTACTAAACCAAGTGTGTGCACTTAAGCAATGTCCTGTATGACACAGCCGGCTAATTGGCGAGAAATCAGTAAATATTACTGGATAATTTGTGAGGCTACATTCTATCAGATTTGTCTATTAAAGACGCACGTCTCAAAATTATTCAATATACCCAAGTACTTTACTGCGACGCATCAAAATGCCACAAGCTAAGTAACTTCGCTCCAGCTTCTGGCAAATTCACCGCGTGCTTTCGGGCAAGCTTTCAAGAAACGAAGCAAGAAAGCGTGAGAGGGGTCCGTACTGCTAGTGGTTTACTTTTAAACAGGATACACGTGATGAAGTCAAATATAAGGATCTTACCTGTAGAACAAGCGCTGAATAGGTGGCGTGCCTAAAGGTGCTGTCTCGCGCGCCGCGTATCTCAGCTGTCCTTAGAGTGAATGCGACGAGAAAGAAAACGAAGCGAAAACGAGCTTGTATTTGGCTGCCCTTCCTAAACGTTCACCTTACTTTTTGCACTAATTTGCCTCTAGCGAAATATAAGGACCAGCTAGTCGAAATAACACTTTTATAAGCAACTGCTGTCCGCAAAGACATATTCCTTTTCATATATCAATCACGGCAAGCTCGGCTATAGTGAATAATGTCGCGTTTATTCATGGTGCATTCGGTAAATTGTGGATTAAACTAAGCGCGATGCTTCACGCCGTAATTACGGCGTTGGTTGAATCGTACCGCAGCTTTTGTTGAGTGGTGGTGCGAAAGCCGTGTTCACGCTCATGTACCAGAACCGTAGCTTTTACAATGCGCGCATTGAATTGCCAAGTCTGTTGTGCACGTCGACCTAATTCTGCATGCTTCCCTGTAGCTCTCACGGTAGGCCCACCTGCCCGCACAAGGCAGGCAGCGACAGCGAGTGAAAGCACGTTGCAATGGTTGAGTGCGCATTGCGCGAAATTGTCAGCCACCATGCCTCAAAGTAAGTGTCAGTTTCACCGGCGCCATAGCAGAATGCTTCTAAGTGAAATTAAGTGGAGTCTCACTGATTCAATGCGACTCCTTCGCAAGCATACGAGTGTTAACCCGCTTTTGCGCGTTGCGTGTGCACAGTCCAGCTTTCGATGTAGGTTCTCCAGAGGCTCTAATCAGATCAATTTGGTATTCTCTTAATTTTTGTCCTGTAATTTATTGACTCTACAGCTCGGAAAATTTCTTGGGTTGCGTAAAATGAGCAGATCATTTCTTACGTTCTAGGAAACAAGCATGACTGCACCCCATATGAAAAAGGAATAACATTTTGCCATTTCCATGAAACGCGTGACAAAAATGTGCCCTGGCTCCCTCATAGGTCGTGTGTGTCAGGCTGAAAGAATACATAAAATCCATGTAATGCCCATGCAGGTTAACTTTTGTGAGAAATAACCCAATAAATATTACTTTCGATTGTATGTCATATGTCACAGCGTTTCTTTGCGATGGAAAATAATTTTCCTTTTAGTGCTTTGAATGTAGGCGCAGTCAGCGCTCGCTTCGAGTTAGTCTAACTAAATTCTCTAGAAAATGAGGACTGGCTCGTACTGCAGTGGAAGAAAGCTTCTGGCAGAATGCTTTGTGCGTTCACTTCCGGGCCGCAAATGACAAACACGTTAATATTTTTTATGCCAAAACAGAGGCGCATAAGTCATGCAATAGCACAGCAACCGTTGTTGAAGGCGTCCCTTCGCAAGCAGAAGAATAAGTCACGAAGATCGAAAAATTTGTTTTCAGCATTTCTTGTCACATTCCAATGAACCCACTCAAACATTGGACACTTGGAATGATACGCTCTCTCTCTCTCTCTCTCTTACGTTAGAAAGCAGGACAGCGATAAAGGTCAGTCTCTTTAATTCCCCTTCAGGCCACATAACTTTATTTTTAGATAATTCACAGTACGTTAACAACAATTCATCTTTAATTCGCCCTAGTTCACTTCAATTTATACCCGTATGTCGGAGCGGGTCACCTGCGCAATTCGGCCTGTAGTATTCTTGTACGCGCCACAAGCGGCTGCCATCAAGACGTACTTTGTCTCGCCGATTCCACTAACGATGCATGAATGCCTCAACACAAAGTATCCGTCGAGCAATTTTCAGGACTGACGATACTCAGCTCGCCTTACTGCTTTGAATCCAGTGGCGCTTCAGTTACGTGCATTAGGTTCAAAATATAAAAGGAAGCATTCGCGAAAACACTTTTTCCTCAATTATATGCAGTTGCAGCCCTCGCGCTCGGTCTCCCATTATTTGTTTTCTTCGGATTTCAGCTCGCACCTCACCTCGTCTAGTAGCCATCTGTCACCGCGTACATAGCCTGTATTTCCGAGCCATGTCCACCAAGATGGCGCTACTGAACACGCTTTTGAATCTATACCACTGGTTACCCATAAGAATGCTCTGTTAAACACGTGCCCTCTTCGCAGCTGGATATTACTTGGTGTCGTAGCGACAGCCGTCTCACCGGAATCACGTATCGGTGCTCGGCTATTGGTGCCCCAGCTGTAGACATTGAAAGGAAAGGACCAGGCCCAAACTTTATTCTTATGGTACTCTTCGAGACATCAGCTGGTTGCGTTATGTTAAAAAAAGCCAGAACAAGGAATGTTCGCAGTGTCTTATTTCTCGCAGCTACCAATAATTATTACGTCCAATGTAACACCCTCGTGTGCAGAAGGAATTTGCAAAATGTAACTGAGGCGAAGTACTAAAGAAGAGCAGTACGGCAGGTCTATACAAATCGTTATTTCACATCACGACACAAAGCATCATTTGCTCAGGCATATTTCACCAACAAGTTTCATTCCACGATGATTTCAGCTGTGTTCACCGTTATATACGAAATGGGACAAACGAGCACGCACATGAATGTCACTGAATCCCCTCAGATTTGAAAAACATGATAAAAATTGAATAATACTTTGGAAGTGCCTCGTCGAAATGAAGGCATGACAAAGGAGCCGTTGTTGAGAATTATAGAAATGTGTTTTGAACACTTCAGGTGTTATTCCATTCCTGGGGTTAAGCCAAGAAATTATCCACTACACAGTAACACTTAAGGCACTTTTCCCTCCGCCCTTTTCCCCAATATCCATTGCGATCTCTCCTAAGAATTCGCTCCCGAGATGGCGCCACCTACCGGGAGCAGGGAACCCCGAAGCAGCCGTTGCTACTCCCGGGATGGAATGCTCCCCCACCCAACCGATTTCTCGCAATGGGACACGCGGTGCTACAGCAATGGCAACGAGATCGCGCGTGAGGGCTCTGTCACGTCGACGCTTGGGACGGTGCCTTGCGCTAGGTATACGCAAGCAGCGTTTCAACAAGCGCATGCATTTGCTGTTTGTAGTATATACTTGCTTGGATTGTTTGCTTTGTTGCTATGCTTAGATCTCAAGAAATTGGAGAAGCAGAAAATGCTGGTATGTACGTCTTCTTGTGGTGTTACCTTTATTCTAAATATATTTACGAGACCACTCACAAGAAGGAAGAAATATAAACAGTTGCGTACTCTCTCCGCCCAAGTCAAAATTTTCATATTATGCAATAAACATCCTACGACATTCTAGCTGGATTCAGGGCTTTTTATGTCAATTTTAAAGCCAAAACTCTTGGAGAAAGAGCCATAATTATTTGCACATTCGCAATGTACACATGAACAACATTTCGCTTAGCTAACCGTTACATGATAGCGATAATAATTGTGCTACATCATAATGATATCATTATATCGTGACAGTGCTATTATTGGCGATAGTGATCCCACAGCTGGAATACGAAGACGAAGAAGAGAGCAAATAATGTGAAGACGGCTCTCGTTATTATAATTTATCATTTGGCATATAAACATGTACGCACAAGGACATGAGGGAAAATAGAGCAGGCAGACAAACGCAAACGAGAGGGGCACAACTGGGGGAGAGGGAGAGGGGAAAGAAGATAAAGTAACAGCATACAAATATATAGACAAAACACAACAAAAACAAAATATGTCTGTAAACGAAACGCCAGGCAGGTTGCGTGCAGAAACGTCCAGAACGCTCGATGGACCTGATCCCGTTCAGAAGCACTCTCCTATGGGAACAGTTGATCAAAGGTCGCACACTGCACACCAAGACGTACATGCTCCTTAATTAAACGTATGCGGGGCACTCTACAATAAGATATCCAGGTGTCTCACTGAATCCACAGGATCGCCCTGATGGGCTGTCCACACGGCCTTGATGGTGTAAGCGTTCGCGCAAAAGAACAGAACCAACCCTCCACATACAGAGCGATGCTCTCGCGCGACAAGACAAGCCACGATCCCGAACACGGTTCTTAGACGCGATGCACTTCAGTGCACGTCATGCCGTGTATCGACAATACTCTCCGCTCTCCTCTAGCTAAGACACCAATATGCAATGTTCAAGAAAGTAAGCCAACTCTTCACATGCGCTGGTTATTGGTGTTTGTGCGAACAAAGCCAGCGCAACTATTCTTTTTTGCGCTATAACATGTTTTCACACGAAAGAGAAATAAATAACGCTCTTATTTGAGCCTGGCAAGTGTGGCTTATTGAAAAATTCGGGGATACTTGGAAAAAAATATTGGAGCCTGAGCTAAAAAATGTCTATCTGTGTTCCAAGCAAATTTTCATGCCTGAATATTCCGGAAACAAATGATTTACTTATCTTTACTCACTCTGAACTTAACTTCCGGCCAAAAAAGGCAGAGGTGTCTTCCCCGCGAGCCTTGCTTTAAGGAGTGGTCATCGTTCACTGTCAGCTCTAATCAAGAAGGATTGCTACTGGCGTACGAAGGATTCTGCGTCTTAGTTTCTAAGGTGGGATGTTTTCGCGAACGCGGACAATGTTTTCATCTTATTCTTGGGTTTGACAGCAGTAGCCGCGAGAAAGGACGTCGCACATCTAGGTGTGCTCAGAAGGGAAACATTTATTGCATTACTTTGGGCTTAACACGCTTATCCTTTCCAGGGATCTTCACATGTTCACGGGATTTTTATTGCGATCGTGTGTGTCATCTCCCTTCGCTGAATGAAGGCTCACTTTGTGGGTGCTCGCGTAAAACTATGTGGGATAACAAGCCGCACACGTCCCACTTCTCCCTCAGAAAAACCTTCGACTTCGGCGTCCCATCAGAATCAGTATTATGTAATTGCGCTTAAAAATGCAAAGGCATACGCGCCGTTGTGATGTGTAGGGGCAATTGTACATCGAGATGATATTTCGTTGGTTTTCTCGAGTATCTCCAACTTTCGGCTGCTTGCGTGGAAGGCAGCTGAAGCTGGAGATTTGTGTAGATCTTCGCTTTTCGTACTCTTGAGAGGCTTACATTTGGCATGAAACTACTGGTTTCATCTTTAAATAGGCAAAATAGACTGAAAAATAAACACGTGTCAGCATAATAACAAAAAAAGATTGCATCATTTTGCTAAGCGCACTTTGAAACAGGCATGTTCAGCAAATTTCGGTATTTGCTATTTTTCTTAGTCTTATATGCGCTATGGTACCAAGGATGCCGGTTTTATGCCACTGGAGTGCTCCAAGTTCATTGGCGATGAGACCAAACGCCGTGACTAGTACGCTTCACCTAAAAACCAGTGCTTCTCAAAGGTGGCGCTACATCAATTAACTGAGTGGTCAGGAAGCGGAATAGAACACGAGCACAAAATGTTATCGCAGGTGGTGTTATACGCGAGGCGAAGAAGATGTTAAGAAGGTGACGCAGTAGTTGAAAACGTACTTTGGTAATTCAGTGCATTCAGTGACTTAGCATATACGTGGTTTCGCTGCCTTGATTGTTACAAATGATATATAGGCAACATATCATAGAGAGACTACAATTCATCCTTAACTACAACAATAGAAGTGACAGAAAGCAGACAAAAAGTCAGTTAAACCAAGATGTCAGGCAGCCAGGCTATATGGTTAAGCTTTCAGAGACTGGGCAGAGTACATCCCAAGGTGCGAACTGTGCTACAGAAGTGAAAATCTGCTTAATCAGAAGTTTTTCTGTACAGCTTTTCCAAGTATACGTACCATTCGTTTCGGACTGCTCCGCCCAAAATCTCGGCGAAAAAAATGTAATTTGGTACATTCATGAATCAGTGTGATAATGCTGTTCAACTTTTCAGAAAGCGCATCAGTGGTCAATAAGACACACGTATCCCACCTTTGTTCAGTACACTAAGCGGCGTATTTTGCTGACACTGATTTCATGCTTTTCTGAGTACGTTGTTTATGTATTCTCCTCTAGGGCATATGGTTATGGTTTGAAAGATATAGGAGAACCCATAAAGGAATATTATGTTTTTTTTGTTCATAGACACAAACTTTGCCAGACTAAGCAATATCTTGCGGTAGCGCCCTTATCCAGGATTGACGCAGTTTAAGCAGGATAGCAAGCTGCATGACACTGCAGCAGTTGCAAACACCTGATTTCACGCACAAACACCTACATTCCCTCGACAAATCACTGCAACTGTTACTTGTGCCGGGACTTTCCCGACTAGGACAAGGTCATGATGCTTGCGACTGGGCCGCGCGTTCACCAGCTCCTGTTATTTCAAACTCGAAATGGCCGAAAGCGCCGAGGGACATGACTGTGCTGTGGAAGAGACTATCGAGCCCGTTGTGTTCCATCGCCCAACATATGAAAATGAATAGTTGTAACTCCGCGCAACACTTCAAAAACTGAACAGCAACGTTTACACCGTAGCCAGACCTTAGGTCTATGGCGTTGTGAATCTCAGCTACGCCAAGCAACGAAAGCGCTTCTGTGGTTTTTGAACGCTACTGGGCTCATTGACCGTCCTTGATGATGCAGAAAAACCTTTTTATCTTCGGCGACACTGCAGCTTTTTGCTTTCTTGCTATATATCTATCTTTTCAATCTTTCCTCGTCTTCAAACTTCCCCAGTGCAGGGTCGCCTACGGGGACCAGCCTAGAAGAACCTACCTGCCTTTCTTTTGTCCCTTTCTCTTCCTGCCTAGGTAGATTTGATGGTGAGAACAAAATTCGCGTTTTGTATCCTGCCATTCCCGGCACTTTTCAAAATCATGGTGGAATATCAAGAAATCCACCAACTTCTTCGACCTATGCGCATTGCGATTAACTACTTGTAGCGAATGATAATGTAAATCACTTAATTTATGGTACTGACAATATTATTAATTCAGCTTGATAGACAAAACTCTTTAAAAATGGCTATTTGATTACAGAACATTGATTTCAGCACAGCCTATCCGTACCTACCTTTTTTAGTTAAGTGCTCAACGGTTCCCTAGTATCTGGGCGCTTTATACTGTGTTGATTATATGAAATTGGATAAAGTTACCTTCATAATTCTTAGACACTCGCCCATTAATATCGGCATGCGAAAGCGCAACATCTGAAAACACGTTTTTGGTGGTGTGTGAACCTTGACAGCCGTCTGCCATTGGCTCCCCATACTCCCGAGTGGAACAAGACAGTCCGGCCGACAGCCAACGCGAATCTCCA
Organism: Hyalomma asiaticum; assembly: GCA_013339685.2. NCBI lineage: Eukaryota > Metazoa > Arthropoda > Arachnida > Ixodida > Ixodidae > Hyalomma > Hyalomma asiaticum. Next base: position 9,112,164 of record CM023481.1, on the reverse strand, counting down.
CCCCATAGTGCCGCTCCTGTTCACCAATATGTGGCGCCAAAATCAGGAGTGATTCCTTTAGCAGCGAAGCTGTTGTAGCTCAATAGAAAATGTCCTTGGTTAGCAGAAAACTCCGCATATCGAGCACGCACCAGAGGGGTACGGATACAAAGCCTCAGTGTCCCCTCTGGTTAAACTGAAGAATTCTTCTTAGCACCTAGTTAACATTTCGTGCCACCAGATCAAAACACTTTAGCTGCAACATACTTTACGATTCCTTCGATTTCTGTACGCTTGCACCTCGAGAACGCTAGCTGAATTCGAGTGGGAATCAACAACAGAGCGTCTGCATGGCAGGTAGGTCTTCTATGAAACAGGCATGGAAGCGGTTGACGCTGCTTCGGGAAAAAGCCCCCATACGGGGTGAATAACCAAGCAGATCCGTGTTTACTATGGCACAACAAGGAGATGGGAATAGGAGTAGGAAACACGGAGGGAAGAGAGTAAAGCTTACTATAGCCTATTTTGCATTGTATAGTATAGCCAGGAGATGGGAAAAAAGTGAGAATGGGGAGAAGTAGTGCGAGCGCGAGGAAGAGAAAATGAGGAGGAAAGAAGGTAAAGTTTAGTATACCCATGTATAGTGTGGTATAGGAAGGATGCGCAAAAGTGCGGCTCATCAGCGCCGCAGTATAACATAACAAGGTTGTGGGAAAGAGATGTAAGGGTAAGGAGAGTTAGTACAGTAAGAAAGAGGCAAGAGAGGACGTGATAGGGTGAAGCGTAGCATACCCGTGTATAGTATGGTTTAGAATGGACGTAGGAAACGAAAGTGGGGATGAGGAGGGCGAAATGAGGAGAGAAACACCACCATCCTTGCTGTAACCTAGCCTTGGGCCCCTAGTGTGAGCCGCCCACATCTATGTTTCTTCCAGCTGGCTAGCACCGCATGCGATCGCCGGACAGCTGAGTCCGCGCGCTCACGAACTTCCTTTCCTAAAGGACTATATTTAGAGGAGTTTTTGCCCTGCGCACCCAGAATGACTAAAATCGTCGACAACTTTTGAGCATGCTGAAATGTATTGAGGGGGCGGCTTGTGGTGAACGGCAATATGTATAACATCTTACCCGGCTAAACGCAGTTGTTACAAAATACACATGGTCATGTAATTTTCCCATCTCTGTAAAGTAGTTATCCCTATGCAGCGAATCAAAAAGATAGGCTTGCCAATATCGCGATATTTTGGTGGGGCGTTAAATGATTCCTGCATGTCGAACACAAGAAGCTTTCAGGGAGGAAGAAAAAGCAGATGATTCGGAAAGATTTCTTCTGTCCAGTCGCAAAATATTTTCGGGTCCTTATTTTGCAAAAGTCAGTAAAAAGATCATTTGGACCAGTTAACAACAAAAACGGGCCAAAACAACAAAATGTAAATAAAGCACTTTAACAGGGATATGCGTTAAGCATCAAATGAATTCATAGATAATATGAACATATTGCTACCTAACATGCGTTCTTTCATTCTCCTTTTCACCAATGTGCGTAATGTGTGTTTCCTGATGTAAGATCAATTAAATGCCTCAACTATCTTTTAAAAATCTATATCTGGTGGTCCAAAATCATGATCTCAATTATTCATTCGCTAAGTATCTTCTGCTTTTAATTTCTGTTTTACATTTCTCAGTCAGTCACTCTTCAAGGGTAATCCCATGATTTCGGCCAATACACCGAAGTTTTTTTTCCGCCCAATACATTCAACTTAAGAAACACAACTGAGTCTGCAAATAATTCGTCCGCGTTCTCGCTTAAAATGTGCTTTTTAACCGTGACAATCGAATAAAGCAACAAATGTCGCAGTTTTCGCCACAAAACCTGATTATTTATTTGTTTATAAATTTATCTGTTTATTTATTTACTCATTCGAGCTATCGATCTGATCAGCAATCATAAAAACGGTGTATAGATATATAGCAATGTGAAAATATAGATTGCCGGATTTAGATTACACTAGATAACTTCATCAAGAAAGGTCAAAGCACGACATGTTATAACATCGTAATGATGCTACTGCAAAAGCAAAATGAGGATAACTTGCCAAGTTGGATATATTACTCTTTACAATAGTAGAGAAGGGTCGCTATGCATTCTCACGACTGTGACGTCAGAGTCCACCGTCGTCTTCTAATTAGGTAGATATCAGCCTAATATCGCCTAATGGCCTGAAGAACACGTCAAGTCACCATTGTTGCCTGCTGTGTCTCTACGTTTCTATCATTATATATGAGACCTTCATTCAAAGGGCGCGATCGGATATCGTTGTTCGGAACTCAACGTGTTCGCTCGCTACAACGTCACGAAGTGGGGGCGCTGCTCTCGCTGCGCGCGTTGCGGATTTAGCGCGAATGAGGGCGACACAGGCTTCCAGGATCGGTCCCTCTCCTCTATTTGAGTGCGTGCTGTTTTATTACAGGGTGACCATAAAGCATACGAGAATTCGAGGGAGAGAAAAACCCATGGGGATGTGGTGAGCGTCGCAAAAACAAACAGGCATGTTTTCCTGTCTTCTTTTCGATCATATACTACAAACGAAATTTTTTACATCCTCAAATGAATCAGTCTGTTTTATGAAGATGATGAAGTGTTTCTTTTTTGTTGAGCTTAAACGTGTGGCCTGCAGAGAAGGCGTGGTCATGCAAAAATGTGACGCGCCCCACTGCTTGCGAGTTAAGCATGGCCCAGGCCAATGACATGCAGTGGAAAGCGAGTGAAAGCAAATGCGTTCGCAAAAATGATTTCCAATCTCGCCCAAAGTTAAAGTGGAGTGGTTTACAATCATTACCAGGACCAAAGTCTTAAAACGGCACTTCTGCCACGTCTACCATCTGTCGAAAATAAAGAAATAAACGGACTACGGCTTAGGCCGGCGAAGCGGCTGCGGGGCAACAATGCAATGCTGCTGCCTGGCTCTGCAAGCCCAGGTCGACAGTAACTTAAGTGACGCAAAACCTTCACCCCAATCTTGGGTAGTGCATTGCCACGACTGATAAACTACTCGCCGGCCGCCTAAGTCGTGGTCCGCTCACTCTTTTCGGCGATAGTACACCAAGAAACTCCTCATAACACGCAGGTTCACAGAGACTTCTTTTCGTACCAACCATACCTGCGCCCGTTGATTTGTCGGATGCTTTGTGCCCCAACGGATAACACCTTCCTACAAAAGGGCTGCCCCGAATGGAGAGAAAGGTAGAATACAGGATGATCCAGGGTACTGGAGAAAATGTGGTTAACTCTTTTGTGCGTAAGCGATTTCTCGTCGGTGCCTCCCTCCTCCCTGGGGATTCCAGAGAGAAGAATAATGAACCGCTTAGTCGAGTGGTGCCCGCCTAATATGAATTGCTAATGAGAATCTCGCTTGCATGCGATTTCGCGCAACGGTAGGTGATCGATAGAGTTGCCGGTATCACGCAAACCTTCCTGTAGTGTTGGGATGACGAGGAGTTGACGGGGTGGCTGATAAGTAAATTGAATGCCGGCGCCTTTTGAGGTCGCATCTGGGCATCGTATGTAAGGCAGCTGTGTAAATGCGACAGCCAGCTCAGCAGTTGCTATGCAAATAATATCTCATGAAAGTTGTTTCCATATTTAAAAAAAGCAGTGAAGCTTGCACTTCTGGCGCAAGGCTTGCGAATTAAAGGTGAGGGTCACTTGGCCAGTCCGGGTTTGTCATAAGCACACACGCATTTCGCCGTGGTCTAAGGCTTCTGGAAGCGCCTCGCAAACCACTGCGAGGACAAGCGAATACTTATGAAAGTCTCGCACCCAGCTCAGCGTAAATACGTTCCCTTGGAGCCACAAACGCTGACGGACGCGGCACGCGTGACCTCGCTTTGACACGACGCGTTTTTTTAGCTCAGGTGCCCATGTCTGTTTTGTGCACATTTGTGAGTGTTTTGTGCGCATATGCATTGTGAGAAGAGGCAGGTCTAGTATTTTCAATAAAAAGGAGGGCCCGCATCCACAAGAACAACTTAGACAAAATGTTCGTAAGAGAAAATTTGAACCAATACTGATGCTGGACACATCATTAGCGAAACCTCCTGGCCAATGACAAAAGGCACTTACGAAAGAGAAGTTTTGTAAATTCGGCCCCACATGTTAGTCTGCGATCGTGCTGTCTCCTTCTACTCTGATGTTCCGTCCTTCGCTCAGTAAATGTTGTTCAGTGAATATATCACCAACAACAACCCCCTCCCCTACCTTACTTACTCCATGTAGAGCATGAGTTTGCGTTTAACGCGTTTATACGCGCAAGAACTGCCTAGAGTCAAAATGGCAGCCAGTTCGTCCGCATCTGCATTCACGTTCCTCTTACTGCACTGTTTGAGTGGGCAAGCAAATTATGTGAGCTCTACCTGGCTTTCAAACGTGCCAAAATCAGCATTTTTGTTATCCATTAAAGAAAACACGCTGTATTCATAAAGGTCCATTTTATGAAAATACGACATGCATAGGAAGCTAGGAAAACGAATGGTAACAACGGCAGAAGATATGAAGAGTGCCGTATGTTGTGTGAGTTGTCTGAGTCAAGCACAGACAGTGGCCGTTGGGGCTGCGTTCATGGCCGTAGCACTATATTATTAAATGGTGATTTGACACTACATGTGATCGCTGTGCGCTGGTTCAACCCGCTGCTCGGTTGTTTCCATATTGTGATTGAAATGTTCTTCAGATGATTGAAATATGGTCGTTGTTGCCGTATCTGTCCCAGAATAGCATAGGTATGCTAGGCAAGCAGATCTCACGCTCATTCATAGTTGTCAACAGAATACTCCGCTTTCACGTGAGTCTCTTTAGCGCATCGCCTTGTAATTCCGGATTTGTCCTTTTCTGGCAAATCCATTGTCTCAGTAAAAACAGCACACAAAGAAAAAAAGAGCCAGGCCTGCGCGGAACCGCGGGACAGTCACAGCGTAAGCTGGAGGACCGACCTTCTTAGAGGCCATTTTAAACGCTTGAGGAAACTATTGCACGTAGAGGTGATAGGTATCCCCTGCGCCATAACTCTTATCATTTCGCCAAGTAGGGAAGTACCCACTGCGCAATCATTACTGCGGTATTGTAACGTGCAAATCTGTACAACTGCACATTTTAGAGTCTCTTGGCGTCGTTTTCCCGAGAACGAACCGAACTCTCGGCCCGGCGTCAACGGCGAGCTGCGGTTTGGGCTTCTCTCTGCACAGCTGCCTGTTGTGCCCCACGTTTCCTTGCTGCAGCCGCGTGCATAGCTCTGCGATTCACTTCTTCAGCAGTGGTCCGTACAATGCGAGGAGCCGTGACCAGGTTGCACGCGCGGCTGCGTACGTCGCCTGCCGCGTGATGCATGGCACGATGCAACAAAACTGCTTCAAAGGGCACCGCTTCGTAATAATGACGACGGCAATGTTAAAGAAGATTGTTTCGTAATGATGATGTTCATGATGCCTCTGTAATCGGTTCAGAGCTACATGCTGCCGTGTGTTCTTTCAAATGATTCCTCGAACTCGTTATGCAATCCACTTTCCCAGATGTATAGTGGCCTATTATTATTCTGCCACATAACATTACATTTGGTCATGCGATTCCTCGGCAGACGTTATAGATGTTTAGGTCTTTTAGCGAAGGTTTTGCAAGCACAGGCGTGGCTCAGTGGTAGAATGCTCGACTGCCACGCAGATGGTGTGGGTTTGAATCCTCCTGGGTCCTTGTTATTTTTTCTAAAATTTGCGCGATAGCGGTTACGGACACAGGCAGCGGCGGCGGACAACTATGGCGCAAAAACGCCCCTCGTTGTGATCTCATAACAGCTTAAGCTGTAAAAAACCTGAACTTCAGCCTTGAAGACGAGTAAGGTAACTTAACGTAGTTGTTCGGCGAGTTCCTTTCCTAATCTCTAATATGATCGTTAAGTCAGGTGTACGTAATCTGGCACGAAAGTCTTTCGATTTCCAGAACTCAGTAGGGGATTAAAAAGATAGTTAAAGACAAACATTCCTTTTCTACAGAGTCTTCTATTAGATCTTTGACCCAGGTCGCTATGGCCCCTACGACCATGGTGTGAGACTGCTTATTTCTTAGCTACTAAAATGTATATTTGCGTCACAGAAATGTGTTAATGGCTGTGCTGTTTTGATAGTTGTGCGCTGAAACCGCGGACGTTATCTAAGCGTACTCCCTGAAAAAATCGTACTTTTTGAATGTTATTCTTTGGAATTAGGGAACCCCAACACGGTAACGTTTACGCTTCGTTAACCCTGAAGATGGTGACGGATTTCTTTCGAGCTTTTGAACGGACCCTGCCGTATTTCTGAGTCAAAACGTGTCACAAAATAAAGGGTACATACGTGATTTTGGAACACCTTGCCTATTCGCGCTGACGAACTTTGGCGTTGAAGTATTAGGCCCATAAGTAGCACTACGCGGAAGCCTAACCGAAAATGCTGTCTTAAAATTCACAATGGCATGTGCGTCTAACAAGTTAAACAACTGTTGAACAAAAAGGAAAACTTCCTTTACACAGAACAACAATGGCCACGACTTTTTTAAGGTCAATGCGCATGTGTGCACAAGCCTAAGGCAGTCTATAGAAATAAAGAAATAACGCACCTACAAAAGTCGCATTGGGTAACGTGAAAGCGGCGTGCAAAAATGAGCGTATATCTCACTAGGTAAAAAAATGTTCTTTCCTGTTCCAACCGCCCCTGTAGCCTTTGCATGAAATTAAACATCTTTTCCCAAACGTTTTCAACTTTCGTGCTGCTATGCAGTTTAAATTTTACCACCTTCGTGTCACGGCTAGATTGAGGGCACATAGCCGAATGATGACTTTCCGGCTGTACGAATATACTACAAACAGTTCATTTAGGAAACTCGGCACATTTCACCTTAAGCCTTGAAACTCTTCTGACGATTTTGCTCAATTCGGTGACCTGCCCCGGAGCGTTTTCTATTCCAAGATTTATTGACCCACCACGTGATCGTATCTTTTGCCCGAACGCTCACTCATACTTTTAGTCATTCTTGTAGCCATCGTTGTTATCCGCGCCCTTTTGTGCTTAGCTGAAGTGAGGTGCACGCTGGGAGAAAACTCCCAAAAAAGCCCAACGCAGACTTGCCATAAAGCCTGTCATAGCGAAAGATGTGGGCACATAGGTTTTCCTTTTCGTACTTGATCAAGCGCATTTTATTGCCCTCTGCACTTCGTATTTTTCACAGAGACGTCTATATTCCGTTTACTGAGGCAAGCAGGTACGCTGTTTATTACAATGTGCTAAATATACCTGATCTCCTGATTGCATCTGAAACCCGCCTCGAAGGCGCACAGATGACTGGCCAAGAGAACCGCCACGGTGAAAAATATAACATTTAAGGCGAGCCATTTTAAGGACTTTCTGTGGCCATATTGGCGCTTCCCTCCGTGAGGACTGCGTGCGGAATAGGAGACTTCACATGAGCAGCTACAAAAATGCTTTTGTCGACCATGATAGGAATGTGCTCTTGCCAATCGTTGTCTTCCGCTCCGGTGTGTGCCTGGTCATGGCCGCCCAGGAAATAGCATGTCACTTGGTCTATTTGAACACTACGTCACAGCATAAGAAGGAATGTGTCCTCTTACTGGGTTCGCATGGTTGCGCTGGCGACTCCCACTTTTCCAAATCTAAAGAAATAACAGAAGACTCTTTTCTAAAAGCCCCGCCATGCTGCTCTAGTGGCTATGGTACTCGGCTGCTGATACGAAGAACGCGGGATCGAATTCAGGCCGTGGCGGGTGTATTTCGACGGAGGCAAAATGTTGAGGCCCGTGTGCTGTGCGATGTCAGTGCACGTTAAAGAACCCCAGGTGGTCGAAATTTCAAGAGACCTCAGCTAAGGCGTCTGTATTAATCAGAGCTTGTTTTGGGACGTTAAACCACACAAATCAATGAATCAATCTGTGCTAAAAACGCACGGTGAAGTAATATGATATGATATGTAGTTCGCGCAGGGGTGACATTCTCCAAGAGATTTCAAGCATTTTCGTTATGCCCATTCTTGCACATACTGACACAAAGCTTTTAAAACTTTTGTATTCTGCACTTTTCATGAATGTTTGATTCAGTCAGCTTTTGTAGGTGTTGCAACGGAGCTTCGGATGAGCGCTGCCCGTCTTACATGCGAACTTCAATGTCCGCGGGAGATATTGGGACAAACATAAGCATTTTTGAAAGCAGTTTCACGCGCGTTACATTTATTCAGTTCAGACATAAAAGTCGCGGCGATGCACCTCCGCTCTTCGTGCTTTAAATAGACTGAGTGTACCGGGCCGCTTTCTCAACGCTGGCCGTGCTGAATGCTTGAAAGGTGTTTCGATCACTAATGGTGAAGTTTAATGAGAGGACACGAGAAGAGCGATGTAAAGGTTCCCGTATGCCCATCGTAAGGAGCTTCACAGCGTGTTTAGTATCGGCAAGTTAAGGCTGTTTCTTGTTTTTTAAATGCATTTCTTAGCGAACTACAGCAACGTTGATCGTATCTATCTATCTATCTATCTATCTATCTATCTATCTATCTATCTATCTATCTATCTATCTATCTATCTATCTATCTATCTATCTATCTAGCAGCCTACGACTTTCTGCTCTCCTGGCCGTTTCGTTATTCGGATGCAATCGAAAATTAGTATGCCAATTTTCGCATACATCAACTGCATGCCGACCACAGGTGACGGGTCATAACATGAAAATCATGATATGCATGTGATCAGTGGCATTACTTACATGCCACGGTCTTGGTGCTCTCCTGGCCGTTTCGTTAATGGGATGTATATAAATATTGGTATGGCACAACATGACTGCATGACGAACATAAATGACAGGTATGAAAATCATGACATTCATGTCATGAGTGGCATGGTTTATATGCCACAGTCTTGGTGTTCCTCCGGCCGTTTCGTTAACCTCATATGTACAAAATCGGTAGAGCGAAACAACGATGCAGATCCAGATTACGTTCCTGATGCGTGCTTTGCATTTCCTTGATTGCCACTGCGCGTGGAATCTGCCGTTTTTTCTTACTATTCAGTGCCAAGTTCTAGCTGAAGTTTTAACTGTCATAATTAAAGGTGTGGTGCACACCCAGTTTTTCAGTCCCTTATTTACACCCTTACCGCTTTCCTTATCTGACCTTAAAAAGCCTCGCGCTCTGTAACGCAGTTCGCTAGGTGCAACATCACGAAGCGTGGGCTGAGGCTATCGATGCACTCTCTGCCAATCCGGTGCGGGTGAGTGCGAGCTTCCAATTGGCAAGTGCAGTGAACGGCCCCGAAGTTGACGAGCATCTTTTCTTCTCTATATGTGGACGAATATGCTGCGAAAACTAAATGTTTTCACGTTCTGATGAATAGCACTGCTTTATTATAGGAAAATAAATATTTGGTATCATAAACGGCTGACCTACAGAGAAAAGAATGTCAGTTAAGAACGTGGCCGGGTGCCGCGGCTGCACGACGTCAGTAAGGCCCAGGTGACCGATATGCAGCGAAAGCCAGACAATACAGAACGCGTTCGATAAGAACGACCTCAGATGTCACTACAATGATGTATTCGTGCGACAGCCTTGGTGAGATGGTGGCGTCCTTGACATATTGACATGAAATTTGGCTGACGTGGAGCACACTGTTATTCATCCTTCAAGGAGCGTTCGTTGCCAAGGATAGAAAAATATTAAACTCTAAAGGAATGGATGTCAAGTTTTCTCCATACATCAAACAAGCTGTGATATATGAAGGCACATAACAGAACCAGTGTTGGTGGTCTAGAAGGAACACTCGGTCAAGGGTAAATTGCGGGAATGAATAAACATCTATTATGATCCATGCAATGTGAAATCACGACCACTCTACTATGTTCAAAAGCATCGCGTGTATAATAAGCTTAAGGGAACCAAACGACGTCATTCATAATCAAGCATGAGAAGGCACGTACGATTTAAGTGGACAAATGTTATCACATTCCTGTGACACGAACGCTTGTTTCGGTTGTTTGCGGGGAGTGCCCTTATCACTTTCTGTTACGCGCAGCGCAGTCCGCGTTTATCTTGCATGCCGCTTTGGGAACCGTGTGGACTGTTCTTGAAACTTTGCATGTATGACGCGCACATTTGAGGGTCTTCTAGAATTTTAGAGATAATGCGGGAACGCTTATGAGGTGTGTGTAAAAGCCGGTGGATTTCGCCGCTTGTCAGTCTTTCCGTCCACCGACGACAGTTGACGCCGTTATTGCTTCGCATTTTGACTGGTTTTGTTTTGCTGGGCACAATTTCGCCCAATAAAGAGTTCGCCTGACATCGTCTGGAGTCCTGCATACTTCGTCTTGAGGGCTGCGTGCATCACGACCACGTGACGCAAGCAGCAGTCACTCAGCAACCTATCTGAGCAGGGCACGTTTAAGCTCACGAAGAAAAACACTTGTTTTTCATAAAGCAGGCTCAATGATTACAAGGCGAAAACATTTCGGTTTGTAGAATAGCGTCCGCAAGAAAACAAGAAAGCCTGCTCATCAACTTCTGGGATTTTCAGCACTTGCCTACTCGATACTCTCACCCTAACACCCTCACATGTCTTAAGGGCCATCCTGTCATAAAAGCGCACCCGCTCATACACAAGAGATCCGCCGATTCCTGCAAACGGCGCCGCAACAGCCTCCTAAATCCACAGCGCGCACACAAGGAATCGTGCCTCCATTTCGTGACGTCGCAGCTAGCAAACGCGTTCAGTTACGGACAAAAATGTCCGATCGAGAAGGTGGTTCCTTCCCAAAACATAGAATGTCCTCGTGCGTTAATTAATGAGATTTACCATAAAAAGCCAGGCTAGTAGCAGCACACTTATAATGCGGGTGTACAACAGGATGATTAACCAAATTCAGCAGTATGAACGTGAGGGCCTCCTGAATGACGGTCGCGTAATTCTGAACGTTTTCCTTTACGACGACAGAAGCCAATAAATTTCAAATTTCCAGCACTTATGCTTCTCAAGACAGAAGCATGAGTGCCGGAAAAAACAGTAAAGCATGAGTGCCAGTGAAATTTAGAACAGGAAACAGATGAAGCATTGCTGGGATCAACAGCAACATCTTTATCTTGTGCTTCCTATACTGTGGCAGGTACGGGCACAGCACAGAGCAACAAGGCGGCGTCCATCGAATGCCAGGAGCAGCGTTAATGCAAGCACGTTCTTCTTTTATCCCGACCGTTAATTTTTCCACAATACCAAGCCCATCAACCATGGCCGAAGCTGTCCAAGCGTCGAAAATGTCCCTTGGGGAGTGTGAATTAGTGCGCTCACGTGTCCGAGTATAAGACCTCTCGGAAGCCTCTGGCTTAGGAAAGTGCCGAGATTGTCTACCGATACAGCAAGATACTTGTTTCTCTGGCCTTGCCATGGTTTTCCTTGCCCCTTTTTCACAGCTTTGATGAGCACATTGACCCAGCTAAAGAATATTTTCTAGTAGGAGACCGAACAAGTGGCGTATTCGATAAGAATGGAGTTACGAGTGAAGCTGTGTTTCTCAGGTCTGTTATAAAAAAGACATCTAAAGGACGGTAAATATGCAATATTTGTCCTGCATGCCCAGATATTTATTTGGTTGCATACGCGATTTCTCTTTTTCTCCCTAAGTGGCTATGCCTGTATATAAGTGTACAATGCATATATATCAATCAACAAATAAATTGTAGTGCATACCTAAATACATCTACCAATAAATAACGTCTGATAAAGTTTCAACAGTAAATGCCGCAGTTTTGAGTAGAGAAAGGGAATTCGCACATATAGCTTGAACACATTGAAACAGTCAAACACATAAATCGGTACGTGAAGGCCATATATTAAAGGTATACCCGGTTCAGAGTGAACGGTGCACCGCAAGACTAGCCGCAACAATGTCTTCTGATTTGTCGGAATAAATACGAAGAATGTTTTGCGAACTTAGGTAACTTTGACGGTATCTATCTCCTGGGATTCAACTGCCGTGCAGGATGGATCTGTCTGGCCCATTTACGGTGATTCTATCTATCTATCTATCTATCTATCTATCTATCTATCTATCTATCTATCTATCTATCTATCTATCTATCTAACTACCTAGCCACTTACGTCTCAGTGCTCTCTTGGGCCCCCCGTTCACCTGGTATACCCAAATATTTGTGAGGAAGGGTATACATGTGTGACAAACATGAATGACTGAAGTCTGCATAACTAATATGATATGCTCGTCTATTCTTAATGATTAAGGATACTGCAGCCACGGATAGTATACAGCACATAGCACGGTGCATTACCTTCAGGATTGGTCCACACACATCACGGCCGGCTTAGCGAGCACAGCTCTTAAAACAAGGAACAGCGCTTGTCCTCCCTTGATATTTTAGCGGAGATATAACAAGCAGACAGACTAACAACTTGCCAAGCTGTAGGGGGGTATCGAGCACTGGCCCTCGAGTACCAAGGAAACACGCTACCACTAGGCTACGGCGGCTTCTCCCACACGCTATATAGAGTGAAAAAAACCTATTGCACCTGGGGCACACGTATCTACTGCCTTGGGAAGGAACATACAACGACGCTCTAGCGACAGTTTCAAAAGCGTCTTGCCGACGTGTTCAGCTGTGTTACGCTGCAACACAAGGCCATCTACTACTCCCTCCTTTGCCACGATAGCTCTGCGCCGGCTTTTACTGATTGCCGAAGATCCGGTAAGACTTCCGTGCCTATGCGCCTCATGGTGGTTTACACTCGTTCTCTAATCCATGAGCCACCCGGATACCAGCGCCGCCTGGTTCGACCACTTCTACGAAAGAGCGTTACAAACATTCGCCACTCCGATCACTTCATAGAAAAGGTACGGGTGTAATATGACACGGGTGCAAAGTACAGGTGTATATTCTGGTGTATTTTTACGTCTAGTCTCCGTTAACCGAACGGCGAACGGACCTGGAAGTTGACGTTTGGGTCTCAGCCCTGGAAGCAGATGCAACGCTGCCTCAGCGGACACCTTTTGCCCTCTAGGATTTCCTGCAGCTATTGAGGTTTTACCTCGGGAACACCTACTGTATATTCGAAGATTCATTTTACCGACATTTTACCAACGTGTGCACGGGACAGGCGTGGATGGCGCTGTGTCCGTTACAGCAGCAAGACTTACCATGCAAAAGCTTTAGCAACGAGCGCTCAATTCATTAAGCCCTGCGCCAAGAACTCTCTACGATACGTGGACGATTGTTTCAGCGTAATTAACAAAAATGCTCTCACTGAGTTCACACGACATTCGAACGACGTGAATGAAGCAATCAAGTTCCCTGTGGAGGAGGAGCAGCACGGAAAGCTTCCTTTCCTCGACGTAATTGTCACGCGTGAAGGAAAAAGCCTGTCTTTTAGTGTGTATAGAAAGAGTAACCACACCGTCGCTATTTGCATTTTAATTCGCTACGCTCTACCCAACACAAGAGGTCTGTAGTCGCCTCGCTTTTAAACCGTTCCAACACGATTCGCAACAAACCAGAAGACGTCGCCGCCGACATGCAGCATGTGCATCGGGATCTCTATGAAAGTGGCTGTCTCAACTCGTTTGTGCGCTCCGTGGAACGTCATCTAGCACGTCCTACACACATAGCAGCGCGATTTCCAAAAGTCATGTTCATGTACCGTAAGCGCCTAGAACGAGCCAGCATTTGGTACATATTTTATGCCATTACGGCGTGCAAGTAGCGCATGTGCCCCCCAAAAACATAGCGCACACCTTGTTAAACTAAAAATAAAGTCGAAAATTCCCGAGCGTTATCTGCAACATCCCATATGATGATCGCTATCTAAGCTATGTCAGCGGGGCAGGCAATTTTCAACAAAAACCCAAGAAATAAAAAAGAACTGATGTGCGGAAAACTGTTTCGTTGAACCCTTTGGCAGAACATGGTCTAGGCCCCATCCACGCCAAGGAACACATACGGAACTGCTGCTGTCAGAAATGCTTTGGGTGGAGATAACACCGCCAAGTTTCTTCTGGAGAGCAAGACGCCGAACCTCTCGAATGTCCTGGGTCCTTTGACCGTGGGTTGCTGTGCACGCTCAGCCGCGCAATTTCTGTCTAGATTGAAGAGGTGCGGGGGCCGCTTTCTTCCGCCTGTTTGCCCCCAGCTTGCGGATTGCTGTAGCGTGAAGAAGCGACGCTATTCTCTCATGTTCTCTTACAAGAGCTTTTGTGGCACGCTGGCCCGCATCGATGTCCGTCGTTTATTATCTCAAGGCACTGAGTAATCGCTACGTGTAGCTATTTTGCCGATCTGGAAATAGCAGCGGCTGCGATTGCACACTCGCACAAAAACAGTTCGGACGTGAACACACCTTGAAGTAATCGTCCGCGCAGCTGGTACATCGCCTCTCGTCGTGGTCTGACATGGGTTGTGGCACGCTTTCCGAGTGTAATGGCGGCGTCGTGCCGGTAAGAGCCAAATTGATCGGAAGGATGGTGACGGCCGAGTGCATCCAAGTGTATGATTGCGCTAGGCTTCAGTTTTTCAATACTTTTGTATGCGTGGAGCCCCAGGAAAAAATATGATGAAGATTGCTGTCAAAAACTGCCTTTATTGAACGAGACAGTGGGCTTCCCTTCTATATACAGCGCTAAGGTGTGTAGCGTATCGAGCTCAAGTGGATACATTTTTTTATTAAGTTAGGTAACAGCCAGACAGAGGCCTGATTATGTTAGTTTGGTGAGCGGCCTCTTTTTCACTGCTCTATAAGTTTCCGCAAAGTTGTGTGAAGTGTTACATCCGGGAATTGGCCGATGTAATAAAGCCAGAAGCAGGGAGCGCGCCAACATTTTCAAGCGACACGCAAGTTCACAATTCTCTGAGCATCGAAGGCTCTGTCGGTGTGCGTCACTATGTTTTGATGTTGCGTTCCTAGGCAGAACAAAACCCCTCGTGAATGGTGAGGTGCATTTTCCATTCGAAGTAATGGCCATGCTCGCATTAGCTAATAAACTGTCAAGATTTATGTGCAAAATAGATTGTAAGGCCTTCACAATTATGATATATTGTAAGGCAGGAGCACAGCCGTTGTCTCGAAGCCTCTATTTGGTCGAGCCTCGCGCAGAAAGAAGATGGCGCTCACCGTGATGACCATTAGGTATAGGTGAAGAAGCTGAACGATGAATGTTTTGCTCACATGAATTCCCCCTCGCGCTAAAGCGACTAACCTGGTAGCTGTCCATGGCGGTTAGGTACGTCGTATAAAAGATTTCAAACGGGAAACATGCACAACCTCCGTACCACGCCAGCGGCAGTCAGAAGGCATGACAGCGGGAGTGACGCGATAGTTCACCGGTGAAGTTTGCTCGAGCACAATGTAAGGTCCCATAAAACGTGACTGAAACTTTTCACACAGACCGGGAACTCGGATTGGGGTCCACAAAAACACTTTGTCGCCGGGGTGGAATGAAACGACGCGGTGAGGTGCGTCGTAGCGAGCCTTGCGTTCCTGTTGACTTGCATCGGTGTTGAGGCGAGCAAGACGGCGACACGTAGCAAGGCGAGACAAAAATTGCTCGCTTAGCGATGGCGACGAGTTGACGGGGACATCACAAAAGGCGGCGTCGAGGAAGGGTGTTGGTTGCCGGCCGTAAACCAGAAAGAAGGGCGAATAACCACTAGTGCGTTGGACAGCAGTATTGTATGCAAACGTCACGAATGGCAGTACTGAGCCCCAGTTGGTGTGATCAGCATTGATGTACATAGATATCATATCGGAGAGGGTACGATGAAAGCGTTCTGTGAGGCCGTTAGTCTGAGAATGATAGCTGGAAGTCGTCTTATGGATGGTGTTACAAGTGAGGAGGACGTCCTCAAGCAGTTTCGACAGGAAAGCCTTGCCAGGGTCACTCAAGAGCACGCGCGGAGCGCCGTGCTGCAAGAAGACAGCTTCCAAGAAGAAATTAGCGATCTCTTCCGTGGATCCAGAACGTAGCGCCGCTGTTTCAGCGCACCTTGTGGTCTACGGCCGTGGCTATCCATGTCTTTCCGCAAGCTCATGTTGGCAACGGTCCGTAAAGGTCGATCCCAATCACTCCAAATGGAGTGTCGAGACATGGAAGGGGTTGCAGCAGCCCTGCGGGTGGTAAAGTAGGTTGTTTGCGGCGTTGGCACAGCGAACAAGAAGCGATGCATTTTGCGACAGAAGTGGCAAGGCCAGGCCAGGCCAGGCAAAACGAGTGCGGATGCGGTCGTAAGTTTTATGAAACGCGAGATGACCAGCCGTCGGATCGTCGTGAGACGTCTGCAATATCTGTGCCCTGAGTGACCGAGGGGCGACTGGAACCCAACGCTGTCCTTCGGGGTGGAAGATGTGACGGTACAGGATTGAGTTTGCAACCTTGAAGTTCTTTAATTGCCGACGGGTCCGACCATTCGGAGGACCAGATGAGCCATGAAGGCGTTCCATAATTAAGTGGCAGTAAGCGTCGGTGCGTTGGTGTGCCACGAACATGTCGGGGTGGAAAGAAGGACGGTCATCGAGCGCGGGGAGTGACAGGACTGTGGACGATTCGTCCACAGGCTTGCTCACGCTGCGTGGTAGGCAGGGAACGTCGGAAGGTGACGGTAGCGGGCAACGACCGAGGGCATCCGCATCATTATGTTTCCTGCCGGATTTGTACGTGACGTCGAAGCCATATTCTTGAAGACGTAGTATCCAGCGACCTAGACGTCCGGATCGATTCTTTAACGTCGACAGCCAGCACAAGGCATGGTGGCCTCGGAAATAGGAGGACGGCGGTAACCTTATCGGGGTCAGGCCGAATGCTGTCTTTGCTGACGAGGTGGCCCAGCACTTGAATAGTTTTGCTCGCAAAGTGGCACTTCTTGGTGTTGAGCTGAAGACCGACTGCAGAAAGACACGTGAGAACTTCGTTTAGGCGCTCTAAGTGCTGTGCGAATGTTGAAGAAAATATGACTATATCGTCACAGTGTCCATCATTCACTCAAAGGTTGCGGGGGCATTGCAGAGGCCGAAAGGCATAACATGGGATTCGTAAAGTCCATCAGGTGTGGCAAAGGCAGTCTTCTCCTTGTCGGCCTCATGCATGGGGATTTGCCAGTAACCCGAGCGTAGGTCAAGACTGGAAAAATATTCCGCTCCTTGCAATGAATCTAACGCATCATCAAGGCGGGGCAAGGGGTACACGTCTTTTCGAGTTATCTTATTCAGGGCACGGTAATCGACACAAAAGTGCACTGAGTCATCTTTTTTCTGCACCAGGACGACTCGTGATGACCACGGGCTTGAGGAGGGCCGGATGACATTTCGCTTGAGCATGTCGGCGACGTGCCTGTCGATGATTTCGCGTTCGGTGAAAGAAACGCGATACGGTCGGCTTCGCACAATAGCATTTCCATCGACGTGTATGCGATGGGTTGCCGCCGAGGTCTGTCCTAAAAGAGACTCAAGTCTTCCTTCTACATCGAAGGAAGACTTGAGTTTCGACAAGGCAAGCAATTCATCTCTCTGCGGCGGAGTCAGGTCCGTACTGATTGCCCTAGCAAGGGTAGAGGCAGGAGCACTATCTGCAGCTGGGCGTTGTGGCGCCGCACCAGAGCTCACGGTACTCACAGGAACAGGCTGGGTGTGGGCACCGGAAACCACAACAGCATCATTAGGGAGCAGAATTGGTTCATTGGTAACGTTAAGTAGGGCGAGAAAGGCCGTGCCGTTGATGAATCGAACAAGACTGGAGGCTATTGCAATCCCTTTCGATAGGTAGCACGCTGACGGAGCCACGAAAACGTCACCGCTGCCAATTACGTCAGAAGCAACCGTCAGGAGTTGCTCGTGGCCAGGTGGCACTACGCAATCAGTTACGGTTCGAAGACGGTGGCGGGAGTGGACTTCTGTGCCGACATCATGAGTCTCCCGCAATGTGCACAAGACGTTGTCGGCAAGAGATGAAGGCGGCAGCGTCTGAAAGTCCCATCTCAATATTTCAATCAATCAATCGATCATTATTTCAACATACATCCGATGTTAAGGACCATCGACAAAAACCCGGTAAGGCTTGACGTGATCCATGACCCCGTCCATGGATATGGTCCATGGCCACATAACAACAAAATGGAAAAAAAACTCTTCAACAATATAAAAAGTAAAACGACCACAACAATAAATGTGAGGAAAAATTGCTAAGATAGTAATGAAGAAGCGAACAACACATGACAAGCAATTTTCAGAAGTGTTATAACATAGAGGTGGCGCTGTATACATCAGTCTTATGTGACAGAATACATGATTATTTGATAAAACAACGTATACAGGACTTAACGGCATAGTACAGAGCAAAGACAAAAAGGAGTTGTTTGAGAAAAAAATGAAAACTCAAAGAAGCAAATACAAGAAAATAACAATGGAAATACACCGCATCAAACAACCTTACAATGACTGCATTACACTTTCAGTTAGGTACATGTTTATCATAGAACAGGAATTGAAACGTCATAATATATTTTCTGTGTTTAAACGATAAGGTAGTCGGAAAGGCAGCATTTTATAGCTGTAATTCATTCTAGATCTGGCTAACTCCCATGTTTCAGAACTCCTTGTGCATACAGATTTGCGTTTCGGTGTCAGGTTCGAAATATCTTTTAGGGTGACATTGTTCTTTTAATGCTGGTCTTGTAACTTCTTGTCAATATATTTTCATAAATGTTGGGCATGGGTAGTAAGTTCCATTTCTCGAAAAGAGGAGTGGTTAGCGTAAAGTAAGGAACATCTAGAATACAACGTACAGCCGTTTTTGTAATCTCTGCAGAGTAATGATGTTTGAAAGGGTTGTAGTACCCCAAACAGGATGACGGTAATTTACATACGATAAAAAAGACATTTGTACAACAGTATTTTAATACCTTTTGGAAGAAAATACCGTAACTTTCAGACGATACCAGTCACTCGAGAGAGCTTGCCCCTCACCAACTCCACATCAGTATTCCAAGACAAATGTCACTCAAGTACAACGCCAAGACACTTAAAATAAGGCGCTATAGGCATAATAGAGCTGTTAAGCTGTGATATTGTATGAGTATCTACGTTGCGATTTCTTGGCCTGAAAAGTACAGGCTTCGTTTTATTGACATTTATTGTTAATGAATTTGCAGTACTCCAGGACGATAATTTCGCCAGCACCTCATTTGCTTTGATTACGACATTTTCAGCATCTTTTGCGGTTAGGAGGGTTGTTGTATCTTCTGTGTATATAATCTCATGAAGCCAACAGGCCATGAAGCCAAGGAAGGCATTGAGAACACACTATATGTAATGTAGCTGTTATAGCGTAAATGGAAAAGAATTAAAGTGAACGAAACAACACCCACCGTTGGAACGCGTCCGATACTATACGAACCGAGCTGTGCGGGCTGTCGTACGCCGATCAACTTTATTTGGTATTTTCTGCCTGATTATTCCGTGTTACAAGGTAGTGCCCCTTGAGGACATGGCGGCGGGTAATGCTTATAGGTGTACCAGGGCACTTCCCCGTGGAAGCTTTGAGCGTGGGACATTTTGAGAACACAAGGGGGGGGGGGGTAAGAATTTCCTACTTTTGCCGCAAAGATTATCTAGTAAAGTGCCCTATACCGTGGCGCCACGATCTCCGACAAACAGTAGCAGCTCCTAAACAAGAAAACGGCGATGAGCGCTTATCGTTGTGCACTGCTAGCCGTTCTGCGGCGGATTCATCGCCTCCAGGGCATAATTATCGACTTCGATAGAAAACTCGCCAGTGAACACCTATGTGCGACTAAAAAACGAAAATGTCGCTTGCAGTTTACAAGCCGCGTTTCTGCTTATTTGCATGGGGCGCCCTGCTAGCCCTAGAACCCCCGCCCCTCTCCTTCTAGCTCTGGCTGTGGTATTTGCTTATTCCTCTCGCAAAAGAGCGGCTAGTGTGTGTGGTTTTCGTACACAGGTACTGTAGCTTGTCGCCAGGTGACCAAACAGGCCTCGACTGGAAAAAACAACGTCAATTAAGTAAGGTTTACATGGTTGATTGCGATGCCCCAACTGGTATAAATACTACACATTGCAATGCAACATGAGTCAAAAATTTCAAGTTGAATTCAAACAAGATACATACATATTAAGTATGCTTCAACCTGTGCATAATCACCCTAAACGCTGACAAATGACAGCGAAGGACTGGATATCAAGGTGATCGAACAAAATTTCGCTCTCACTGCGTTGCGCCATCCGATTCTGTTAGCGTAGCTTTTAAGGCAGCAAGGGTCGGTAAATCCGCGATGCAGAATTGGAAACGTGCGCAACGCTGTAAGTTTTAACGACAATACCGAATTAGCTTCGCTAAGTTAACGCTACCTAAACTATCGCGGAGGCTGTATCTCTGCCGCTCTAAAAAAGATAAATGAATACGTTACGAAGAAGAAGCGTCTTGCTGCGCCAAATAGGATAGGCACGAATTTCGAGTGCCCAGCTGTGAGCCCTATACCGTAGGTGTGTAGGTAATGGATGAGAAAAATATCTCATTTTTGTTTTACGTATCCCCTACAGGCGCTAATTTTAGTATAGTGTCTGTGAACACATCAAAGCTTAACACACCATTCCCGTAGCACTGCATATTCCCTTGCAAGAAAGAAAACTCGTTTAGGTGTTGAAATGGGAGTTATATATAGTAAGTAATTGTAATTAGAGCATAAGTTATTCTGAAGCCGGTCATCCTTTATTTTCTTAGAAAATGAATCACAAGTGAGGCTTGAAACGCGCGTGCTGTTTGTTACTGGCGGAGTTTACTACGAAGCTACGAAAGTCATATTTATGACATCGCTCCCTGAAGATCCCACGTTAAACCACTGTTCAAATATGGTAACGCATTCAGAAAATTAATTGCCCGCACTGATACGCAGCACATTGTTGCAAAATGACCGAGATATTGAATACGTCTAAGCTTCAACTCCTCCGAAGCTCAGGGTTTCTTACACGTTCGTGGCCACTTCTGCACTGACGTGCCCCAAACGAGCTGCCTACACAACAGCGTACGCCGCCTATGGCTTGGCACAAGTAACCGCACAGGTAAGATGAAATTCGCTGTCAAGGCAGTACAACTGACAGGATATATTCTACAATGCAAAAACGAAATATGAATTCTATGGAAATGCAGATATTCCAAGATAATGCAGACTGGTTTGAGATCCAATTAGCTTCAGGAATGCATTGCGCATCTCGGTTGGTGTATGAATTCAAGAAACAGTCGCAAGAACGATGTCTGTCATGCAAGGACATGCCTACAGAAATTATGCACTTTTGGGCACGCAAACGTGCACCCCCCACACATACATACATGCATACATACATACATACATACATACATACATACATACATACATACATACATACATACATACATACATACATACATACATACATACATACATATACAGATTGAACGGGTGGGACTTACGTGAACGTGTGACCATGGCGGAAAAACAAAGGTCATACTCATTACACGTTTGTTTCATGTGTTTGTCCTTTCACATTATTCACATATTAAATATAAGCTTGGAGATCGGAAAACCGTGTTCTTGCCAATTTTAGAGCCTCGATATTAAAGTACGGATAATCTAGCTGTGTATCTGCCCGTGCACGGAGTGTTAGGCAGATATACACCTAGATTGCACGGAGTGTTAGGCAGCGCCACTCGTAGCTATGGCGGCGAGTGTAGCACACTCTTACTCCTGGCAGTAAGAGTGTGCTACAATCGCCGCCATGGCCACGAGTGGCACTGCTAAACACTCCCTGGATGGCATAGACATAAATACCCAATAAAGTGGACGGGAGGACGACCGCCTTCTTAGCTCAGTGGGTAGAGCATCGGACGCGATATCCGAAGGTCGTGGGTTCGGTTCCCACCGAAGACAGGTTTGTCTTTTCGTCCGCTTTAATCCCCCAAAATTACAATATCCCCAAAATTACAATATCATAATTACGAATTTGAATAAGTTCCCTTATGCTTTCCTGGGCTTCACTGTTTGTTGTTTCATTAACTTGTTTCTGACAAATAAAGCGAGCCCTTGACCCCTTCCCTTTCGTTATTTCATAGCTTGGGCCTCGTTGCGACAGACTTGGTGCCTGAGGTAGCATATGAGGGTTTATTGGGCAGCAGCCACCTCGACATAAAATCGCGTTCTACGTGACGCCTTCTGGCAGTAAGAGTGTGCTACACTCGCCGCCATGCCTACGACTGGAATGTAACCTTAGAAATGCATTTATGTTGAGTCTGAACTCGTTCCTACGGGAAGCCACGTCGCTTCAGAGAACGCACATTGTGTCGGTGGAAGCATATCACAGGTTGAAAAATCTCCGGTTGCTGTGCGTCGCTTCCTTGTTGAACACAAACAAAGCAAACAATACTAGGCACAAGAAATGGATTCGTACTCTCGTCCTCACCAGTCCGCGCATGCTGGGGCTTCAAATAAACTTCGCTGCGTCGAAGGTCGAGGCACAGAGGAAAGCACTCTACCGAAGCATATAAACGTGTTTTTGAGCTAATTAAAACGGCAAGCCAGCAGCAACGATTAAAATTAATTATTAAGTTGCACGGAATACTGAGAGCAAAACGAAGTAGCGCGAGCTTGCATTGTTGCGCGAACGTTGCGAAAACCGTTGCGCAACTTCTGCCGCCGCGCATTATGAATTTTAAAAAAAGGGGGCATGACGTAATATCGATGTTAATAGACTGCTCACAAGCAAGAGTCAGCCGGAACAAAAATATTTAGTAAAATGATCGATGACGCAGTATTCAGTGGCACACTGGCATGTTTGTTGCATTTAAGTGTAATATTATGCAACGAAGCTTTCGCCCGCTTCAAGAATATTCTGTATCAAAATTTGTCACCGATGCAGGCGCCCCTACGTGGAATCGAAATAGCGTGAAACGCGGCCTTCATAGCGCGGGAGAAGAGAGAGATCAGTACGCCTAAACCACGCGCTTGTAGACGGAACGCGCCACGGCTCATTTTTCGCTCTCTGTAGCGGTTTGTGGAACGTCATGCTATCTGAGGTTTGGACTTTCCCGTCGACATCCTAATCAAAGGCGCTTAAGCACTCACACTGGAGGTGCCAGTGCTCGAACCTTTGTAGTCACAAGGCCGCCTGTCTTCTCCCGTTGGCGTTGCGCGTGCTCAGTCACCCCTTTTATTTTTCCTGACGTGCATCTCAAATTTCAGTGTTGTTAATCGGAGCAGGGCGCGGGAAATTGAAAACGCTGGGCCAGAGCGCTGCGTGGCATTTCCACTGCCGCCATGGCTCTATCTGCAGTGGTCTGTGGCAGTGTAGCGCGTGCTTTGTTAGCTCTCCGTGTTCAATTTTCTCTCTTTTACAGCTATTGCACTGAGGAAAAAACATTGATTTGCGTAGTTGAGGCGGCTCTATGCGGACGGACGATTTATACCTATTACTCGCATAGCTTCCCTCGCTGGATATCTC
This sequence comes from Hyalomma asiaticum, assembly GCA_013339685.2. Classification (NCBI taxonomy): domain Eukaryota; kingdom Metazoa; phylum Arthropoda; class Arachnida; order Ixodida; family Ixodidae; genus Hyalomma; species Hyalomma asiaticum. The sequence continues at coordinate 9,088,633 of CM023481.1, read as the reverse complement.
AAGGGTACAACTTTATCAACGCTTTGTACTTCTGCTGCCCTATTTTACAAGCACAGATTTTGTTTTCGGCGTTTCAGTAACAAGATAATCAGCGTATAGTTCCTTGCATTATGGGGACGGTTGCCTATGAAACGTGGCGCTCGCACATTTCACGCAAGAGTTCTCGCCTCTTGTCGCTACAACACGGCCGACCATATCCCTACTGTTCCGGAAGGCATTAGTCTCTGCACTATGACACCATCTGGCTTCAATGTTTATTTTGTTTCCCCTTGTAGCACTTTCTTTCCAAGTGCTCTCTCCCACTCTCCATGTTGATCTTCGCCTCTACCCAACATGCTGGTTCTGCTAAAGTGTGCCGGCGATCTGCCCCTCTTTGGCGTAGAGAGGAAGAAACGCATTTTCCTGGTGTTAGGACTGAGCGATAATAGCGCGTTGGTTATACAGCGTACTAGAACAAACAGCGAGAGGCGCGCAATTTGCTGTTGACGAGGATATATAGTCGCTCCCTCCTACTAGAACATCCACTCCTGTTCCACGCCGCGGAAAGCTTCGGAGCAGTGAAGCTTTTCTTGTATCCTTGATCACTATGCATCTGGGAAGCGTGTGATGTTATTGATACGACGTATCAGTTACGTTTGTCATACCACCGTTCGTCATTATGTACTAACCATACGTTATCATTCACCATGGACTGGTGTACTTCTTGCGTTCTCTCTTTCCTCCTTTCTTTTTTTTTTGGTTACTTCAATGTATTTCGCGATATGAAATGCAGCTGCCACTGCTTGGATGGAACCCGCAACTTCAAGCTGATATTTCGTACACTTTGTCGCCCATTGGCCTGCGCTTAATGACTACGTTGTAGCAGTGGGCTGAGGAAAAGTTGGGCAATGTAGTGGGCAATGGGTCGAGTAGTGGGCAATGGGTCGAGGAGAGAGCGAGTCCGCCTTCCCCGCCTGCGTGACAACCAAAAGGACATTATACAGCACACAGACCAGCCTTGTCTCTGAATAGCTCCGCTGATTATAGATTGTCAAGAGGTCATCAACCTTTAAGCGAGGACATAAACGCCCGCTGATTCGAATCTTAAAACAGTCAAGATACATTGTCACGCAACGTACATTGGTAGAAAGCTGTTACGCATCCCGTAGATGACTCTAGGACGACGCGCTGCGGGGGTTATTCCGCAGTCTTGACAATAGCCGCAGTTATTAAATAACCCTGCTAGGAAGTCGCTGATAAGTTTTTGACATTCCTACCAGCATCGGCAATATAAAATCAATTTTTTCAAACATAACATATACTGCTCAACTAGTCATAGTGCAGTAAAAACCGCTATTTTGTATATGTTCATTTTCTGCAACCAAATGCGTATGCATGCAATTTTTGTTTACGTATGAGGGTTTTGAGCGTAGTATCTACGCTTCTTCTGCTCCTGCATACAATTATCAGCCGTTTCGGCATGATCTTTGTTCAGCGCGCGGCTCAGCCAAATGAAGCGCCGAGTTAACGGCTGTGCAGACGTCGTTCCAAGTATTGAAGGCGGCTTTTTCATGGCTTTTAGTCTTACAACATGCGCTACCTTCGCGCTTTGCTCGGGCGGCCCCTTCCTTCGTCTTTCCGCTGCAAAAAGCCGTAATCGAGGCCCCGGTGTCACCATCTCTGCCGAGCCATGCACACACGCGCGCCGTCAGCGCTCCGCAGCATGACTCAACCGCGACCCACCGCTTGAAATTCGTCCGCACAGCCGTTACCTCGACCTTTAATTTGGCCGAGCATTGCGCTGAACAAAGTTCACGCTGTCTTTCGTGACGGTCATGTACGGCTGTAATTGCAACATAACCGTATGACTCACAATAGGTAAATTCGTGAGTGCTGCACACCTCAACATAATGAGAGTATCAAAATCAGTGTTTATGTGATCTGGGCATACATGCCTGCATGTGCGTGAATCGGCGCCCCATGGATTTCTGTTTGAACATTACTTATTCAAACTTATAAAGTTTTCTTGATTATTCGCGATTATATATAGCATACATATTCATTGTTTAACAACTGACGTATTTACTTAATTCAAGCTTTTCCACTTCGGGTAATTTTACTGAATCAACAATTCTGGATTACGCTAGTGCTAGCAGAATCGCACTCGTCGTGTTCTGTCTCTCTCTTCCGCGTCTGAGAGCGCTATGATACATTCTGTTCTATTGAATGAACCAACCCCAAACGCCGCCATATACTCAAAGATTCTCATTTGCCCTTCCAAAAGTGTTTGAGTATTTCAGCACACTTCAAAATAAAAACAAATAAACATACACATTGGAAAACAATGGATCTTCTAGGTCGATCTATATCGAACTCAGCGGTAACTTGGTTATCTTATAGCATCAATATCCGCACTATCATGAATGCTTCGCATTTCTCGAAAATACTTGCGCCTACTCTTAAGCCACCTTCGCCGTCCCAACACGCACGTGGTAAAGGTTTCTAGACTCTTCCCTTGTCTATTTGAATAGCTAATGCACACCGGTTCACACCGTCCCCCGCGTGGAACCTTGCCATGCAGATAAAAACTGTGGCCCCGCTTTGGAGGCCTCTCGTTTCTTCCCGAGTTTCCTACATACCTCCCACGCAAGAGACGTTAAGAGGGGAACAGAAAGCGGTGCAGTTTTCCAGCGAGTACCGCACCGTGCCGCACATACACTCAGTCATGTAAGCCAGTTCCACCTTTTTTAAGTGATACACGGCTTTGGCGAGCTTGGTTTGCAGTTTTTGTGCCGACGTTTTTTTTACGGTAGTTTGCCACTAGAGCACTGACCCGTTTTCAAGCTTCCGCAGCTTTAGTTGTGTTTATTAGAGATGTGTAGATGTATGAGGGGGAAAAAGGAAACGCGCATAAATCGCGAAAAGTTAGATGTGAAACCTCATTCCTACAGACTTGGCGGGTGTAGGCTAGAATAATGGGAGAAGGTCAGACAGTTCTGCAGAAACAACGGTAAATTTTGCAACACTTGGATGCCGAAAGCGCGGAGTGACGTGGACATGAAAAGAATTTTTGCTCCATAGACGTGGGTCTCCATACTGTCCAACTTGCGTCGTTTGTAGCTTAATGAGGCTCCGCACCAGCAATGGAAGAAATAGACAGCGGAATTATTTTGAAGCTGCCGCTGTACACGTGTATGGATCGGTCATATCTTACCCCTGTAAGATGATTTTAGGTGAGGGACAAAGGCAAAGGATGACTATACGTACTTAATGCTTAACGCTGCCTTAAGTGAGGGTGAGTGTACAGATAATGTTTAAAGGAACTTCAATAAGAGAGAAAGTGATAAATTTTTGCCTGATTCAACTTGTGTAACTCCAGGGTCAGAGAGTGCCCTGCGCTTCTACATGAACCCGACAGGAAATAAAAAAAAACAACCCTTGTCGCATTTGGTGGCCTCCACTATGTAATTGTAATTATACTTTCCACGACAAGTTTCATCAAGCGTACTGTGTAGTACATGCTCCAGCATGAACAATTTGGCATGCCTGTATACAACAAAATGCTACCAGTGTAAAATGAAATGACGCTTTCTATTTAGGCACTGAAAAGTTTCAAGTTAATGTAAATCCAATACTGGCATTCCGTTTTCACCGTGTTTTGCAATGCATGCATACACTTCCAGTAGAACAGCTTAGCGCGCCAATGCACGTGTCCGGCTTAACAAATTCCCAATAGCATGCATCTTTCTTTGGATTGAATTGCGTATAGTGAGGCGTCATAATTCGAAGAGATTATGTCACATTGAGGTGTAGGAGTAGGCGCTCAAGTTTAAACACCCATACGTTCCCGCACAGCAACTTACATCTCGAGCGTGATCCATATGGCCGAACAAAAATATGAACTCAAGGCAGATCCACCCAGTGCGAAATGTGCTGTGGAGCTTTGGTTCTCCTGTATTTCCCTTGTGAACATCTATGATTTTTTGAGACCCTTTACCGCCCACAAGGCACAATCACAACCTTCTTTCTTTCTTTATTTCTTTCGTTCTTTGCCGTGGCATAGTCACTATCATAGAGCAGTGGCTGAGGGCAAGAAGAGGTAAAGCGCTGTCGTTTGTTGTGGATCTCGGGCAAAGGAACTCTGCGAAGAGAGCTTTACCAAAACTATGGCGTCGGATACTGCTAGCCGCTAAACAGCTCTTCTGTTGAAATTCCCTGCCCATCACGCATACGGACACTTCGAATGTAGGAGTTCGTGAAACCTGATAATATACGTAGGAAAAAGAGGAAGTGTCTCTCTTGGCGGGCTCGCCATTTTTAATGCTCTGTGCATTCACCACGACCGCTCCGCAAAAGAAGATATGCGCGCTAGTAAAATGTGCAGTACGCCGGGTTACGCTCGAGTCCCGAAATTCTTTCCCGAACGAAAACAAAAATACTAAAGAAGCTCAAGGGAATGCTTGGCCTTTTCGTTCCGGCAAAAGGCAGTTACTTTCTGCCCGCAAGAAAGCCATTTGGCGCAGGCGGCACACAACTACAGCCAGTCACGCCATTCCCAGAAAAGGTTCCAATAGAACTCGTGGATGTTTGCATTGACGCAAGTAAATTCTTTGTGCTCTCGGGTCAACAGCAAGATTTGTTCGTGGGAAAAAAGCATGTGACTCTCATCTGGCCAATAAAAAATCCAAGCGCATGCGGTGCGTCGATGCAGTTCATGTCGCTCCTTCTGAGAGTGATCTCGACCTGGAGAGGTGCCTGGTTGTTTTCTGTTTTTGTAACGCTTTTCAGCGCTCACAAGGATATCAATCGAATGGGCGGTGATAACTGCTGCTGGTCGAAGCAACCGCTCATTTTGCATAAGTATGATCCCTATATGGCACAGGAGAGGATCCAAGTCAACATTTTGCTTACGAACAAGATACGTTTAAGGAAATTCCGTAAGCCTTGAACTACATTTTACAGAGCGCTCGGGTTCCAGTAAATGCCTTTGTTACTTGTATTTTCTCTTTCATTTTGTGCTGTCTTGAGAATCCAAAGGTAGATGCGAGTCAAGTGTAAAGAAAAACCATCAATATGGCGTATTAATTTCATTAATTCAGAAGGACAAAGAACGCGACCGCTCATGGGAATACAGAACACTGCAGCCGCTCATGAATAAATCGGCGACACGTTAAGAGAGAGAGAGAGAGAGAGAAATAAGGAAGGGAAGGCAGGGATGTTAACCAGTCATGAGTCCGGTTTGCTACCCTACACTGGGGGATGGGAAAAGGGGAATAAAAGTAAAGAGAAGGAGAGAGGGGGAATGCCTACAGGGCAGTCCTATACAATATACAATCTCCGTAGTGAGTAGCACCTTCTTCGCGTCTGTTAAAGATGAAATTGTGTTCGAACATTGACAAAACAAATGCACTTTTACACCTTCGGGGCACTTTTACGAAGGATCACACAATTTGACACCACACGATGTTTATCAAATCCTAGGCGGTACTGGCTGTGTACGCAACGTAGCAGTAACGCGCCATACAATAAATCACCATACAACGGACTGCCAGGATGTAAGTTTCACGTAGCTGTTGAGCTCAATATTTTTTTTTATATTTGCATGTTATGCGCTTTCTGAATTTTCTTTCTTGCTGCCACCTGCCCCCACATATATTTTGATAGCACCCGAGGGCTCTGAAATTATGTCCGAATTATCTTTGGAGATGCAACTAAATAGCTGCATCACTTTAACCTAAGTTCCCTTACATTACAACTGCGCTTTGGACGCTTCCATTTTGTCATTTGAGGGGCGGCTGCGAGATAGCTTCTTGTGCTTTGGCAGTTCGAGTTAAGTTGGAGCGCACGCTTATATCGTAAAAAGAGGCCTTCGTCGTGATAAGGATAATGACACCGACGATAATGATGATGATGGCCCGGAGATTAAACCACAACACAGTGTGTCCGACCGGCACGAAGAAGATGGAAAGAGGCGCTAATTGCGCGCACATGCCAGCGCTTCACGTTTCTTTTTAAAGCCCATCCGTGGCCTTCCCGACATCAACGGCACCTCTCTGTCTCCCTCGTTCTCTAAAAAATAAATTCCTTGAAATAACAAAAACTACGCCGTTCTTTAGAGAGCCAAATACCTTTCGTAATGTCACCTCACACTGTATAAAAAATCAGTTTCGCCAGAAGGGCGAAGCAACCAACGCAATAGCAATGCATGACATACGAAGTAAGAGTAGCATCTTTAGCGGCAATCTGAACTGGAGTGAACGGGGGCTTATTAAGAAAGCATGGAGTTACGTAAAGTATCATGTGACGATTGAGCGGTAGAGAAAACAGCCCAGCAGAGCTGGGAGCTGAGTAATGTTGCTCTGATGTCTTCTGGCCCGCTCTTCACACCGCGCGACCGCGCTTAGCGGCGTGCACTTTGCTCCATAGAGACACTTGGCCCAGCACAGCGGCATCACGACGACGTTCCTTCCGGAACTTGTAGACGCATTCGCGTGAGCGCTATGTGGCGAGGGCATTGCCTACATTGCGGCCAGTATATGCGAGATGCCTGCAATGGCGCATGCGATCAAGGCGCTGCTACACTGTTCGTGCATGGCTGCCGAGATTGCGCGAGCGCCAGCGATGGCGAGCGCGCAAATTCCACATCTGACAGCCCCCCTCCACCGCTTACCGCGTATTGTGATAGTCATTAAAGACGGGCGGGGCGACGCAGGCCTCCCGAGTGGTGTGATGTTACCGCATGCCCCGCTCCGACGAAGATGGGCGGGGACTCTTTTGATCTCTGCTCAGCCGCTTCCCCCCCCCCCTCCCCACCCTACTCTTGTGCTTTTACACGCGGGTAGAAGGTGCGATGCGCGGGGGTGTCTTAACAATTTTGTCTTCATAGGGGATATGACAGCAACGGCGATGGGAAGAACCCATGGTGGCTGTCCGTATAATTGCCATCGTAATAATAAAATACTTGAGAGCCGATTCGCCAATCGCGATGTAACTGGCAAGGGCATCAATTTATTGATGTCATAATCTCTTAGTTATGCTAATCACATGTCACCGCCCCCGATCAACTGGCGGTTTCTTGATACTGCACTTTTCATCATTATTTACGAACTGCTCATCACCCTTCATCATGCAGTCGTGCACATCTTTCTTTCTTCCTTCCTTTCCTTCTTTCTTTCATTCTCTGGATTTGGCGCTAAGAAAATGCCGCCTCGGATGCGAAGACTCCCCGCGTATCTTCGCTAGGTCGGCGAAAGCGCGCGCCCAGCTGCGTGGCGTCGCCGTAGCAGCACTAGGCGCACGAACGCACCACCTAGCCCATCGTTCCTCGCCGCCATGCGTGACGAGTTCAATCTCGAATTGAAGACACCCACTGAGGCCATCATGACGTCGAGATGTACGTCCATCGATGTCGCATTCACCGCCGACCCATGCACTGTGCGAGATGTTATGTATGTATCCACCTACTACTCGGATCACAAGGTCGTGGTGGTGCCTTGTACACCGGCCCAAGTACGCCGTCACCGGAACGATAACAGGGTGACGACACCGATGACCGTCTAATGACACCACCCACGACGCCGCAGCGGTGGTACTACTTCGACATGCCCGAGACCTGGCTCGGGCACATCTGCGTACATTGCCTGGACGACAAAATACAAGAGGATATGTGAAGTGTCCCAACAACACTTAGATAGCATCAAATCATCTAAATAACCACAATCCGCCCTCCCAATTTGCGTCATTCTTTATAACACAACTAGGCAACACGAGTTGGCAGCACCCATCCGCAACTACAATCTAGCCAAAATAAACGCTTTCGCGTTGTCATCTCATAAGAATATGCTTAGGGATTGTCGAACATTTATTTCATTGTGTAAGGCGTGTTCTTTTTTTCAGGCATCCACTTCCGTCAAGAATGTACCTATATGATTTCTTGGTGGACCGCGTCATAAAATACGTGCATGTTAAAAAAATCACAATAACCGGAATGGTGCGTGGTCACGTAACAAAGCTGGAGGATTAATCTCGAAAGTTCTCGATAACCTACGTGACTGTACGTTGAAAGGAGAAGTGAAACACTCGCAGCAGCCCTAATTATCTCATTAGTATTGTGGGAGCATTAAGGAGGAGCACTGGATTACATAAAAATGGAGTGCTCCTGAAATATGAAGAATAAAATAAGAGTGTTTCAAAAGAAGACACAACTTCATCAAGACAAAAGGTGAACCTTAGTATCGAGTCGGGCGCATAGTTCACAGAGAACCTTGCGGACTCTTGTCTTCATTAACAACTCCCTTGTTTCATTCTTGTCGGCGCTGACTGAGCACGCTGCTCGGCTGTCTCCACCTCATGGTCTGATTAGCACTTTTATTTGCATTACTCAAGCTTGCAGATTTACTCCTCTGTACGACTTTGCATTTCTACTGTAGCGATTCCTTAATTAGCCTCATTATGAGACCGCGTTTTGTTTACTGAATAAGAGGAAGGGCAATGGTAATGGCTTAAGCAAGCCTACTGATAAAAATACTGCAACTGCAAATAGTAGAACAAAGAAACACATGCTGCTTCGACGCGGGCACAAATGGAGGTTGCCAGGCTTGATGATTTGAACATATTGACACGTGCAGTTGCTTTGGCTTGTTTATTAAGCGAAGCGCCGTTATAACTTTCCTACGACACGCTCGCTTGTTTTCGTTTTTTAGCGGGGAGCGCCATTATCATTGTCTGTTACGCGCAGCGCATGCTGCGTTTATCTTTCATGTGGCTTCGGGAACCGTGTTGACCGTTCTTGAAACTTTGCATGCATGACGAGCACATTTGAGTGTCTTCTAGAATTTCAGAGATAACGCGAGAACGCGTTATGATGTGTGTATAAAAGCCGACGCATTTCGGCGCTTAGTTTTTCTTCGACCAACGACTGCACAGTCCCCTATAATCTGGCAGTGTGGTTTGCTCTACTTTGCGGGGCACAGGTTCGCCCAATGAACAGTTGGACTGACAACGTTTTGAGATCTGCGTGCTTCAGCGTCACGACCACGTGACTAAATGTCGTATCTGTAAATAAAACATTTTCACCAGATGCTGGGGAAAGTATTAAGGAGAACGACGCGAATTCTCCTTCCACGTGTATTATTAAAATTTTGGCTATGACAACCGTTACCTTGGTTCATCCTGCTGTTTTATTTCGCCCCAATTGTTCTTTGTGGTAGACAGCCGTTCTCAACGCCTTCATCAGCTTTTATTTTGATGATAGCTGTATGACGTGCCACTATACTGAGAAAAAATATGTAACACAGCCCAAAAGCTATTACAAGCTGAATCGCACCTGTGTTGTGTACTTGCAAGCCACTCTTGTATTTTATTTGTTATAATCAAAATCAATCAATCAATCAATCAACATATGGCTCCATCGATTGATCAGTAAGTCAGTCATCCAAATTTTTATGTTCACCGTGGGATACAGAATGTAGCCGTGGATGAAATAGAAAAAAAAGCTACAGGTTCTTCCGCTTGAAAAGGCTGGCGAGGCTAGTAACAGTTGCAAAAGGCAGTGTATGGCAAAGGCGTCCACGTCCATAACTTGTTCGCAAAAATATGGATCTACCATGGCGCCTGACGACGATATGAACATGTAGTTCTGTTCTCTTGTAGATTAGCGATGGTTACCAAAGAAACGAGTTTTCCTATACCCTTTTCACACGAGAGCAGTTAACCCCATTTAGTGTAACCTCGGTTATCGCTGAACGTGGTTAGCGCAGGTACACAGCACGCGAAGCAGTGGTCAGGCCGCTAACCACGGTTGGCCGCCAACCGAGATTCCCAAGCCCACTTCATCATAAACCGGCTTTCTTAAACGGACGAAATGGGGGGACGGTGCCTCTGCCGAGTTCAGAGCTGGCGCTTCACTGACATCATCTCAAAAGCGGTCGTCTACCGGGTGCGGCATAAGAAGCCGCAGTACAAAACTCGAAGAGAATACCTCAATGCCCCAAGTGGTCGAAGCGCGTGCTTCTGCAACGCACCGTGGTTGCTTGCCCACGCTGGGACCTCTCAGGCCAAAGGTACCGAGGCATTTCCTATATCACGGCTCGCTACATTGTTTAACATATTGACCCCGATTTGTCTGTATCACGAAATCATCTATAATTGAACAGAATTTTAAACTTTGCCCTTTCTGCAACACACAGCTGGCTTCCAACGCTCCACAGATGGCGCGCCGCGATGCAAGAGGTATGCACTACACCAACACCGGTTGTTTCACCGAACAGGCTGGCTTCCTTTCGGATCTTCCTCTTCCCATTGAGAGTGTCGAGATGCAGATAAAAATAATTGTTCTTGTTACGCATGACAGTGTGAGTAGTAATGTTAATCGTCATGGCAAAAAACAAGCTCCCTGTGACGAGGGCGTGGCGGCCTTGGTCGCGGACGACGACGGCATTGCCGCACACCTTGCTGGAACTAGCGCTCGGAGTTGTCAACGCCGTCTAGCATAGCGGATTGTTGTGATGTGTTCGTCGCTCGCGAAGGCGTAGTTTTATCGACAATGTTTTGATAGAATGATACAGGGCTGTGTAAAGCTGCTTCTTTCGTACCTATATGATGACGAGTACACGAAGTCCTCCAAGTGTACATGTTGATGTGATCTATGTAGGCGGAGCTTCTGTCAACCGCCAACATGATAGCCCATGTAGCTCCGGTAGGTGTTAACTGTAGTTCACATTCTTAATCGCGGTTACGCAAACCGTGGCTAAGGGCGCTGGTGTGACAGGGGTACTAGCATAGCTTCTTTCAAGCTTTCCGGGTTTATATAGACTCCAATAGACTCCGAAGGGCCAAGTATTTTTCATCAATAGATCTCAAAAGTGGGTACTGGCAGACTGAAGTTGATGAACGGGATCGCGAGAAAACTGCTTTCGTTACACCGTATGGCCTGTACGAATTTAAAGTCCTCCCATTTGGCCTGTGTTCTGCACCTGCGACATTCCAGAGAATGATGGACACTGTTCTTACCGGGCTGAAGCGGTATACGTGCCTAGTTTATCGGGATGACGCCGTTGTGTTTCCCCAGTTCTGGCTCATTTTGACGAGGACGCTGATACCGAACTGCATACCGACGTCAGCAATGTAGGTCTTGGCGCCGTCCTTGTCCAACACCAAAGACGGCACAGAGCGCGTGATAGCATACGCCAGTCATACTCTATCACGTGCCGAAAAGAACTATTCCACCTCGGAGAAGGAATGCCTCGCAGTGGTATGGGCAACAATGAAAATTGGCCCTTACATCTATGGTCGTCCGTTCAAAGTGGTGACCGACCACCACTCATTGTGCTGGTTAACCAATTTACGCGATCCATCGGGATTACTAGCAAGCTGGAGCCTTCGCTTGCAGGAATTCGACCTCACCATCGTGTACAAATCCGGTCGCAAGCACGAGGATGCTGATTCGTTGTCGCGCGCACCAACTGAAAAGTATAATCCTGAGGCTGAGGATGAGGATGATAGCGGCTTCCTTGGGGCCTTAACCGCTACCGACTTGATTGCACGACAACACGAGCACGCCGAAATCCGCGCAATTATCGAAAATCTAGAAGGACGCAAGTCTCCCCTGCCTCGACGCCTTTCTCGCAGTCTTGTGTCGTTTAGCCTGCGAGGTGGTGTCCTTTACAAGAGAAACTCGAGTAGTTACGGTAAACCCTACCTTCTCGTTGTACCAGCAGACATGCGCGATGAAATCCTTCAAGCCTCCCATGACGAGCCGACATCTGGCCACTTGGGTTCCTCGCGAACTCTCGCCAGAGTCAAACAAGCGTACTACTGGCCCCGACTTCCTGCAGCTGTGAAGCGTTACGTCTAAAGCTGCCGTGCATGTCAACGTCGCAAATCCCCACCACTGAAACCCGCGGGACTGTTGCAACCGATCGCACCACCTAGGGCTCCATTCGATCAAGTCGGCATGGACCTACTCGGGCCTTTTCCGCTATCATCGACCGGCAACAAGTGGATTATGGTCGCCACAGATTATTTAACAAGGTACGCCGAGACAAAGGCCTTACCAAGCGCTACGGCTGCCGACGTTGCCCAGTTCTTTATAGGCCAAATTGTTCTTCGACATGGTGCTCCTGCGAGCGCTATTACTGACAGGGGAGCAGCTTTCACATCCAAGCTGATTGATGACGTGTTCAAGCTGAGCTACACGAGCCATCGCAAGACAACCGCGTATCACCCGCAGACCAACGGCTTGACGGAACGACTGAACAAAACTATCGCCGACATGTTATCAATGTACGTAGATGTCCAGCACAAAACGTGGGATCAGGTGCTACGTACGTAACATTTGCGTACAACACTGCCACTCAGGAAACAACGCGCTTTACACCGTTTCATCTTGTCTACGGACGTGAAGTTCAGACCATGTTAGATGCCATGCTCCCACACGCCCTCGACGCTTCACTCACCCCTGACGCTGAGGAGCTTACCCAGTTCGCCGAAGAAGCTCGCCAATTAGCACGCCTGCACATCACGCAGCAGCAAGGCACAGACGCACGGCACTACAGTCTTCGCCATCGACATGAACAGTACCGCCCGGGCGATCACGTTTGGGTGTGGACTCCGGTTCGCCGCAAAGGGTTGTCCGAGAAGCTGCTTAGTCACTACTTCGGACCCTACAAAGTGTTGCGCCGCGTTAGTGACGTCAACTACGAGGTTGTTCCGGATGGCGTTATGTCGCCACATCGTCGAAAGCACCACTCTGAGATTGTGCACGTTGTACGACTTAAGCCTTATTTGACGCGTTAGGATGACAGAACCTCGGCCTTAGTCATTTTTCATCTTCCGTGCACTTCCTGTTATTTTTTTTATTTTATTCGGCTGTGCCTGTCAAAACTCTTGTGCATCGGGACGATGCCGTTTTCAAGGGGGGAATAGTGCCACCGGGACATGCACGGCGGGCGCGAGCTAGCATGGACAACAAAGAAAGAAAAGGAAGAAGTTGCTTTTGGCTCAGCGCGCGCCCCAGTCGGAGCCATCTTGCTCAGCTAGCAGTTGTCTACCTGACGATGCGGCCTCTGCTATCATAGTCCCTTGTGTGTCACGTGACAATATCACCATATTTTTTTATTGTGTTTCATCGGAAAAGTCCTTCTTTACATTGGGAAAACGAAACCTTCGCTACTTCCCGAGTGACCTTCTTTTCAAGTACTTAGAAGGTCTGAAAATATTGCACAGCGATGCTGCCTAAGAGCAATAGAGCATCGATATGCGTTATCCGAAGGTCGTATGCTTCGTCCCTACCAAAGGCAGTGTGTTTTCTCGTCCCCTTTAATTCCTTTCCATTTATGCTATTCTTTCTCTACAACAGTTAAAACAGCGTCCATTTCCTATATGCTTTCCATGACTTCATCGTCTGCCTGCATCATCTGTAGTTTAGAAGAATCTGCTGTTGGGCGACTTTGTGCATCTTACCAAAGGGAAAGGAACTGCGCGAAAAAAGGAAACAAGTCTGCGCTCGTTTCTGTGTTTGGACTCATCTTCTTGTGCCTAACGTATAAACGAGCCGTTGACCCATTCACTCATTCTCTAATTTCTGTGATTAACAATGGAAACAAGAATACAAAATCGCATAAGAAATTAGACGACTAATTTCGCAGGTCGTCGCATTTTTCGAGGCCGTTCGATAATATAAGAAGCATAACAACTAGCCTATACTTTGAAATATTACTTTTATCGCTTCTTTTACAAATAACCTATTACTTGGGCTACCTATATTATGCCAGGAAACGCTCTCGTTGACACGGAAACGTTAACAAGGCGTGTTATAGCGGAAGCTTGAAGGTCTGTGATATACTTAACTTCTCTGATTTCTAAATCATGTGTATCTTTGCTGCGGCTCTATTTCTGTGGTGAAAATATTAGAGACACTGCGCGCACCAAGGAATTAAGTATTAGGTTTTGAATACAGCTGGAAAATTCCTGTTCTCCTTCAGCAAACGCGATCACTGGCAGCACTGCTTCGGCTTTTATTACTTTTTACTTATCTGAAGACCTCATATAGTTAACGCAGTCGCCTGATATTACATAACAATTGCGCACGTAGACTGTCTAAATGTATTTTCATATCTACGCACTTTCCTGCCGAGAGCACACAATTATTTTGCGTCAGTATGTTTCCTTGAGGTTGCTACAAGTTAAATGCTCGAATTATAGGCAACTTTTCTGTCATTCGTACGCGGGTAAATTTGCAATCTTAAACATATTCCGTTTATATTTTATTGTGTTTACATCGGACGCGTTTGTAGTTTAGGTATATACACCCTTGCACATCATCTTTTCTCCTCACCTTTACTCTAGCATGTTTTTGTGATACTCCTTCTTCCTTAGTTTATGATTTCTAGGTCAGCATTAGCGTATGTTGGAGGGCACTTTCTATCGACCAATCAGAAATTTTGTATGATAGCTGTCTGCAGGAATTTGTCGCATTTTCTGGAGTGGCCGGTGTTCAGCTAAGCGGGACAGTATTGCGAGGAGTCGCAGGTCTTCCTAAAAGAAAAAAGAAAACAACCACTCCTTATGAAAGCTAAGCTTCCGCGTCTTCTACGGTTCTGTTGCTCCTGGGAAGTTAAAGGCAAGCTTTTTTTTCCTTACTGTACGTTTGGATAGCGTGTCGAACGCTTTGATTACCTTCAGTAGTGAAAATCTTGCACTTCGCTATAAGACTACAGTACGAAATCGCTAACAGACAATGCACTTGTGGTTATTTCATGCTTTCCTCAGTTTGTATAGTGATAAATGCTGCTTTAATAAAGGAACTTGAAGCGCTTAAACATGGCAGGAGGTTGAACACGCAAAAACAACTGTTTGATTAACGGCAGGCAGTTGTGGAGGGTTTCGGAACTGTCGCACGTCTGTGGTTTCTTTCAGCTGCATTGACTACGCATAGTACACGGATCTGTAGCATTTTACATCGAAAACGCGTCCGTAGCGGCTGGATTATGCACGAACCCTTCGTGTCTGCAGTTCAGTACCATAACCACTGCACCAGAGCAGCGGACTTAAATTGCTTGACATACCAAATTGTATGCATAGAATGTGACCTACTCATTACAAATAATAGCGACCTTCCCCTAATATACGCTCCAACCATAAAAAATGCACAGAACGAATATTTACGAGCAATTTAAATGAGTGATTCTCCAAATCATTTCGAAAGGACGCGCTTTTCTTACCTTCTTGATAATCCCGTCGCCCGCTCCTTCTCATTTGTAAGAGGAAAAAATATCACCTCGTTTGACGGGCTCCTTTTGCGACGTTGTTTCGAACGCATACAATAGCAGAAGATAATTTGAGAAGGTCTTTGAAAAGCTGCGAAACTCTAATTGCGTCGTTCTGAATATTCCTTCCCCTATGTGATTACTTTATTTGATTATGGAGTGGCTGCAAGCGGATAGCACAAAGCGCCAATAAGTGAACTTCATTGGCAGAGCACCGAGCTACTTATAGCTTCTTCGATAACGGAGGCGAAAAACCTTATTTAAGCAGACACGAGATATTGCGAAGCTCTTCGGCACGATGATCAAAACACTTATACGTGTTTCTTTATTAGCTTCATAAGGGTGACACGTCACTGCCTAGCACACATGGCACTCAAAAAACAGGTTTGCTGTTGGAAAAAAGGTGGTTCACTGATCCTGTAGAACTCATGTGTGTCAATGCTCCGACAAAACATCTTATTTCTTCAGAAACAAGCTTCTAGCAGAAAGGTCATCTCCGCAAGTATTAGAACAGATGAAGTAAAACAATTGAACCTTAACAGGCTGACGTCTAGGGCACAGAAGCTAGGACCTCCAAACAGAATTTTCTTGCCTTCTCTGTTACGCGGTCTGGGTTGTGTGTCGGTTTCGCGTTGCGTTGTGCGGTGTTGGCTGTCGAGGTTTAGTGGTTCATTAGCATGCACCAACGGCCCCAACAAAAATTTCTACTTGCATCCAAGGCGTTCTTGCACGACCAGCATCTCCTAGCATCTACCAGAGCAGCGAAACTCGACACCAAGCATGAGTTCCTTTAGCGAAGTCAGTGCAAGATAATCTTTTCCAAGACAGACCAAGCTAAACGTGCTCGCCATACATACCGCAAATCGTGCACCCCTCACTGCTGCCGTAAAGCGATCCTGCTGAGCCAGTGGACTGGAGAGTACCAGCGACAGTTGCAGTGTCCAATGCCGGGCAGAGAAAGGTCCCTTCTCGATGTGCTTGCCTGTATTTTTATGAAATTTGCGCTTCTTATTTGTTGTGTGATCTCTGGAATTTGGAGCCCCCACGCCGGAAAGAGCACGCAGCCGTCAGCCCCGTGTGCAAGCAGACGTGTTCAATGTTGATTTCTCGGAGCTCAAAGAGACATTTACTCTTTCTTATTGGCTACGTTTCCGCTCCAGTACTGGCAGCAAAGTGCAATTGGAAGTTATGAGAAGTAAACTTTGGCAGGGAACCATCAAGAAACTTTAGAAATAAATCAAATAATTTTGACGTGCTGAAATATGTTTATAGTTTGTCCAGGCTGTAGTTTTTCTTGTAGGTTGTCCTATAGTCTTTAGTTTGGCCAGGCTATTTCCAAAAACTTAGGATTGCTTCTCATCGTTTGAAATGTTTTATTTCTTGCATTGCTTTGTGTGGAGCAAAGCGCACAGAATAGAATACGCCACTGCCGATGTCGAAATTTGGTACATTCTCTGCATAGGGCCAGAACCCCCACGAAAATAAGCTACATGAGACTATCGGTAAAAGCGCATCCGTTGCTCGAAGTGATGGACGAGTGCCGGCTAGCTTACGTGACTGGAGGGTGCAGAGGCCGGTGCTTCCTCCTAAGCCCTTGAGTACTCCTGCATGCGAGACGTGGCGATGCATATGAGGGTAAAAGAGCGGCGCCATACTTTCGGTACATCAGTCACAAAGGGAAGCTCCAAATTGATGAGCACAAGAACAGATCTCCTAGTTATTCGGATAAGCTCCATTATCTCTGAGGTCAACCGCGAGGACGCCGTGAATATGAGCTAGGTCGCTTTTGCAAACCTCTTCAATATTGCTTGCGCACATGTCCTCCTACAAACTACTTTCTAAAGACACTACGTGCAAGGTGTCACCATCCAGAGCTTCTTCTGTTCTATTTCTGGTGTCCACTGTGGCAGTATTTTCTTGAAAGGGACTACAGTGAGGGTTCTACCACATCAACCATTCCACTATATAGACAGGCCGAAGGTGCCCATAGAGTACCTGCAAATATGCACAGTGCTGCCTTTGTTTCGACAAGTGGGGGTGCGGAAAACACTGCATGTGTGACACCAAACTGACGCCTGTTCAATTTCCGTTCTGTTACCTTTCTTTTTTAATCTTCATTTGGTTTTTCGTTTTCAGACCATCGCAGGCGATCCTGACTCTAGATGTAGTAAATGCGGCTAAATATGGAGGGCAGCCGAACGCGCACTTACATCTTATGCTGCGCGCCAGTCACAGAAGCTGTCCACTACATGCACGGGTCCATCGCCGAGGGCCCGGACTCTGGGAGTTGTGTCGCTGACAAAATAATGAGCACCGCAGACGCAATTCGGCTCCAGAAAGTGCTCCAGTGAAGTTTAACCATTGCGCATTCGCATTCGCAGACACTCCATAGGAGGTTGCGTCACAGTAAACATTGTGATAGCGGTGCTATCGAAGTTACGCGCCCGTAACCGCAGCGAGTGCTGATTTATCATCTGTTTTCAGTTGTTGGGATCTTCCACACAACTACGCGTGACATACAAGGACAAGTTAGGTTTCTCAGTATCGTGAAGAAATTGGACGAAATGTTAAAAGAGCAAAGTTGGTTAATCGGATGTGGCTTCTGGCGAAGAGTATTAAAGAACGAAAGCGAAAGCCCACACTAGAAGGACGAAAGACTTTGGTGCTGTCTCGTAATGTTTGTCTGAATGGAGTGACCTCTGGTGCGATATGTTTGGTGTTCACCTGCCCCGACTTTGTCACGAAGTGTAAATGGTTCCCTAACATTCTTTTAAACTTCATATTCCACATTGCATAGGGAAATAGGCCTTAAAGCCATCGACCATTTGTAATTTAGTTTCGTCATTGATTTGGCTATAAGGACAGTGTGCCATACATACATTGCAGCAGACAGGAACGCAACTTCCGAACACTCAGGGTACACCTGAAATAATAATGGTGATAAGGCGGGGCGAAAACACTGATAAAATTCCGCGGTAAGGCCATCTGGGCCTGCCGTCTCGCCTTTCACTAACGAACCTATACATGCAGCTATCACATTGATGTCGAAGTTTTTATTTGTATAATCACGATCATCCTTATTCAAGTGCCGTAACAAATATATAAATTTGTCCTCTGAGGCATTTTTATCCAATGGCTCATGACTGCGAAAACGTTTTTTACACTGTTATATGAGTAGGCTGAATGACAATAATTTCTATATTAAATCTTAATTATTTGTTTAGACAGTGCGTGTGGGCGGTAATCGCCTAGGGGCCTACTACAAGGCTGTTGTTCCAGCAAACGGACTGCTTGCGCACGAAATTTCAACCCTGTATTTTTCTGCGTACAAAACTCGTAACTGTGCCTGTTTACTATGAATATCATCAATATATTGCGCCGGATGTAGATATTCAAATTCGTGTAAGTGACTAAAAAATTGTGCAGTGCTTCGTGATTGCACTTGCGTTCAAAGGCGAACATCGATGATTCTGTGGTAGCTATCATTTTGACTTCACGTTTAAATAATTCCCACGAAGCAAACAGAGGAGAGTCCTGATGTGACAGAACAGTTACAGGTTCAGTAACACGCACGTTTTAGGAAGCACTCACGCGAAAGTAATTGATCATTAAATTTTCACAACTACTAGCACATACGCTGGCACTTATATTGCCTGACACTCGGTACTGATTACGAAAAAATACAGGGTGCAGGGTGTAAGCAGAGATGAGAGATAGCGTGTTAAACGAACCGTAAGTCCGACCAAGCCTTGCATGTGAAGTACATTGGAAAGGTATACAGCGAGAACATGTCTTTTCATTTTCCCAATGTCCAGGCGATGTAAACACAATGCGATGTAAAACATCCCTACTTGGATCACGCTTCAGCAGCAGTTTTGTGCGATCTTGCGCGCTATATACACGGTTGAAGTCTTCAAAAAGGAGCAATGCTCGATCAGTACACAAATGATGTTCTCAGGATATAAAGAAAGGTTGTCGTTCCCATGTCTGGTTTGGGGCATAAGCAAACTCACATCGAAAACTGATACCATTGATAGCCACATGCTACCAT
Source organism: Hyalomma asiaticum (assembly GCA_013339685.2). NCBI lineage: Eukaryota > Metazoa > Arthropoda > Arachnida > Ixodida > Ixodidae > Hyalomma > Hyalomma asiaticum. The sequence goes on along the minus strand of CM023481.1, from coordinate 9,069,337 downwards.
ATTAGGCACTCGTCCGTGTCTGTAAATAAATGCTGCACATCCCAGTGCAAATGATATCTAACAAATAACATACAACCAGCGAAAACTCTGATCGCATGATTTATGCAAACAATATACTGAGGTAAGAATGGTGTTAAAGCTACTTTCGTGTTTTCATAGGATTCAATTTTTGTTTCTTCAATAGCAGTAATATCTAATTTCCTATTGTGCAGCAAGCGAAGAAGCTGCACTTGCCCTCTTACTGTGTAAGCGCGGGACGTTTAAATTACCCATATGGAAGGGAAGAGCGCCTGCCATGATTGCCTAAGTTGGCGACGCGTTTGAAGGGTGCTACACAACTGCGTCACTCCCTTCTTCATGAGGTGATGCACTGGCGACATTTTTTTTGCCCTTTAGCACAACACACTTACGGCAGCAGGCCTTCTACGCGGCAGCTTCGTGAACTTCGTCACTTTGGGAACCGGTGCCTCTTTTACCGCGGGGAATGGATTGTCAGCTGGTGTGTGACGCTTCTTGGCAGCGTCACACACAGACCCTGATTCTACTGAGGGTGTGTGATCCTGAACTGGTGGCACACCTGCCCATGACATAGCTGGTTCGTCGTCAGGTGACTTGATAACATCCTCCGTAGTGGGCTTCGGGCTGAGGCTATTATCCACCGATGAATCACCACGGCAACATTGTTCTTAAGGGAACATACGGGCCTTTTTATCTTAAAGCGCTTTGCAAGTTGTCTCTAACTCTAGTCCGGTGGAAATAAATGTTTTAAGTGCAGTGGACTGCACTAAGATACATTTAGAATAAAAAAGTTGAACATTTAGGATGGGAAGATACATTTACAATAAAAAAGTTAAACACGCTCGTGCTCCAACCCATATTCTCCAGATAATCGAGCAAAAGGGCTGGAAGCCCTACCGATACACCACCGGAACATTGCTTATCCAGGGAGTACACGGGCCTTATATCTTTAGTACAGTGGTTTACAAGTTCCATCTGTCATGCGGTTAAAACAAAGGCGTTTAACAAGGAAACGATGGTCCATAAAAAGAAAAATTACTCTCAAATTACCATCGCCTCCCTTCTACAGCACTCTTGGTTCGTTTAGTGGTACCGCCATGCAGGAAAGATAGAGCGAAGCAAATTGTCGTTTTGATGCGCGCCGACAGTCAGCGCTTCAGTAGTCCTCGCGCCTGGAAAGGACAGGACACGTATTGAAGCCTTGATTGAGATTAGTGGACACAAAAAATCGCCGGAGCTTCCGTTTAAAAGTTGCTGACGCTACGCCACACGGCATGATATCTTATTTCCTGTAAGTTGATTTTTAGCCTGACCAGAACTGCATCCAGCATATCTTCTTTTCTTATGCAGCGTGTTCAGCGTAATCATCATGATAATACAATAGCGTAATCTTACTAAGATAATACCGTGACACATTGCAAAAGAGAGACCATATGTTACGTAGAAAAATAATAGGGATGTGGAATAGTTTATCGCAGAGCCCATTAGAGTATGAATCAAATAGTGATGAAACGGAATCGTATACAAACCGGATGTCGATTAAACCTAATCGAATACAAATACTAATTGTACGCTATTCGAATAGTCTTCACATAGTAATAAAATTCTTCACAAGAGCCAGGCCTTTATTTAAACGAAATATTCATAAGCAATGACAAAGGAACGTTATCATATGAGATAGCCCTCAAATAATGCAATTTAGACTGAAATAGGCTTGCATCCGGTAGTGAATATAGTGTTTCAGATATTAAGCTACACTTGCTGGAGCTGGATCGTTCATTAATCTACCCCTTACGTATCACGGGACCGAGACCTATTTGCCAAGATATTCTTTAATTTTTATGCAATAAGACTATCACGTTACGCCATCTCCTCATTTTATTGCTTCCTCCATGAGCGGGTGCATGTTAGAACGGGTTCGGGCGCATCGCCAAAAGCTCAGTTTTAAGCAAAAATACCTACATCTCTGGATGAATGTAACCTCCACGGTGTCATGAAAGCCCTCGGCTACATGTTTCGTTGAATTCGAATTACAAAAATAGCCCGCCGAAATTGCGACGCGTCCTTCTGCTTAGGTTTTTTCGTCAGTGCCTATTATTCCTCGACAATTCTAAAAATATTCCGTCTTTGGAATATGCAGTATTCGATTCCCATACCAAATCGAAAAGAACGGGAGTCCGTTTGTTATTCGAAAATTTCGAGTATTCGCACATACGTAGAAAATGCGAGAAGTTAGTTTTGACGACTTTTGTCTCCTGTTTCTTGTAGCGAGATCGCTCGTATACTAAGCGTCCAAACCCCGTTTCCGTCATCTTTGTCGCAATGCGCGTTCTCTTCGTGCCATACTATTTGCTCTCGGAATGTCAATGCGCAATTTGACTGACGCATTCCGCGCCGTCATGATTAACCAAAGTAATCTAAAATGGTAGGAACGACTGGCACGTTCAAGTTGGAAGTTTGCCATTTATTTTATTCTTTTTGATGGAAGGAGGAGTAAATGATACAGGCATGTTTCCTGAAAGAAGCTCTCACTCCTATGCGCATTCGGCATCCATGCACAAGGTTTGGTTGCAAGTGCAACAACAGATGAATTAAACAATTGAATTAAATATACATGTACAGAATATTCACTGCAATTATAGGAATACAGATAATTTGTGGGGTTTAACGTCTTAAAACAAGCTCTCATTATGAGAGACGACATAGTGCAGGGCCCCGGAAATTTCGACTACCTGGGGTTCTTTAAAGTGCACTGACATCGCACAGCACACGGGCCTTAACATTTCGCCTTCATCAAAATGCAGCCGCCGCGGCTGGGGTAATACAGGTAGGCATCATGAAAACACTTCATAAAAAGGAACGTATCATGAAAACACCTCTCCAATATACGCATATATGCTTGAAATGATGATTTTCAAATTGCAGCACACACAAAAAACAGCATGTATAAAAGGTGTGCATTAATGTTGATGGGATCTACTTTATTGATTAGATTCAGAGAATGTTACAGGAAGTTCTTTACAGATTATGTAAGGCAGATTGCATAGAAATCTATCTGATGATCAACAATGTTTTCTAACTGTAATTTTGATCATTACACTTCGCATAATTATCTAGAATTCTTAGTTTCTGTCAGTGGCATTTCTTACATGAAGTGGAGCGGTAGTTCTGCCAAATGTTGCCGAGAAAACTTGAAGGCTAGAGGACTGTCCTGGCTTATATCTTCTGCTAAGGATACATATAAAGGGCGAAGTTCCTGCTTGCCCTCCATACGGTCATACATTGTTTGTTTCTGAATAATATCGCCTGCGTCATTGCAGACTATCATTAGGCGTAGGGATCGACTCCATTCAGTGCAAGGAACGACCGTAATTACGTTGCAGATGACCTCCGTGTTCGCGATTCTGGAGTTCGAAACAGAAGGCCGGCTGTTCTGGCGGGGATCAATATGCTGAGTTCGTGAGAGCTTTCAAAGAGAGCCGTTACGTTTGTTTATGTTATTTCTGCATTATGCATTGATAATACTACAAGCTCTCTGGATATCTGCATGGGTCATGCGAATGTTCGTGATATAGCTCAGCTACAGAAATAGCCAGCACTAAATGACAGTCGCGTAGGACTTCACGTTCACCTATGGCTCGCAGAAACCGCTTACGACGCTATTGATCACCTTGATAAAGCGTATGCGGCGCTTTTTAATATCGCGCACTGCAATTTTTTTGTTTTCATGCGATCGAACTTCATTAGTTGTATGATTGTGCCTTGCCTATGCTGTGTCTTGAAATCTCTCGTATTGAACGCCGCTGAAAATTTTCCATTAACACCCTGGCTACTGTTCAAACTTTAGGAGTTGTCATCATTAAATACTCTTTTGAAATGTCTCATTGAAAGCTTTTTTATGAGATCTATGGTTCACGCCGTCATAAAAAATCAGGAAGACGTTCACTTGTACATCTCACAAATTTTTTGCAGAGCGACGTTGCTTAGCCTCTAACACTATGATACTTCGCCAGACCTGTACACGTTGATGAAAAAAATTGACTCATCACGATTACAAATTTTTGACTCTGAAACGTTGTAACCGTATAAAATGAAAAAAAAAATTACTCTATATTGATTGATCCCTTTGTTACGATATATATATAGAGAGAGAACACTTTATTGATGAACCGGAGATGTTAGCCTGGTTAATGGCCTGGCTTGCTACTCCAGGTACTTAGCGGTGATTATGATATTTACAGTGATCACATCTAACATAACACGTACATACGGTCACACTTACTCACACACTCATATATACATATATACACTATAACTCAGTTTACAGCGTTTCATTGAGGCATGTTGCCCGTAGAAACGCTATCAGCGCCTTGGTGCTACGTAGTGCGCAGGCGCTGTCTTGCCACGGGCCTAGGAGATGCCGCAGCTCCAAGGTCGTACCGTGTGGCAAGTGAAGCGCTGCCTTCAGAGTCTTTCTATCCGACTCGTAGCGCTGGCAGTTGCACAGGACGTGTTCAATGTCCTCTCGTGTGTTGCATGTGGAGCACAATGGAGAATCAGACTGTTGTATTTTGTGCTTATAATCTCTCGTGTGTGCTACATTAAGTCTTAATCGGTGAAGGCACGCTTCATCTCGCCTGGCTAAACCTTGTGGTACGTGGAAGCTGCAGGCTGGGTCAATGGCGTGTAGTGGTCCATACTGATGTCCTGGATCACACCAGAAGTGTCGCTGCTGATTCCAGGCAAATGTCGATACCATAGTCGCCGCATCTTTTCTTGAAAGGGGTATGGCTGTTAGTGGTGTTTTAGTTCCATGGGCTGTTCTGGCAGCACTGTCGGCCCGAACGTTTCCTTGTATTCCACAGTGGGCTGGTAACCACTGGAATACAACGCGGTGATTAAGTTCATGAGCATTATTGCCTAGCCGCTTGATGTCCAAAACTAGTTGTTCTTGGGCTCGTGGTGACTTCAGGGACTGCAGCGCCGCTCGCGAATCAGAGAAGATTACTCAGGAATCAGGTGTCTGAGCTACGATGTAAGTAAGCGCTCTCCGCAGCGCAGCCAGCTCTGTAGCTGTGGCAGATGTGCGGTGACCCAAGGTGGCAGAAATTGACATGTTTGCCGACGGGATCCACAGACGTATTGCCGATGATGTATCCGTAACAGAGCCATCAGTGTAAATGTGGCGGCAGGATCTGTAGTTGGCGGTAATATGCTCCAGGGCGAAATATTTCAGTGCTGGAGCTGGCGTGTTACTTTTACTCTTGATGCCCGGTACAGTCGTGACTATGGCCCAAGAGGGTAGTTTCCATGGCGGCGTTGTCGGAATTGATGGCTTTTCGTACATCAGCGGGAGAAGGGTCTGTACTTCGGATGTGGTGGCTGATGCAAGCGGATGGTTGCGAACCCTAGCAGCAAAACGCACACAGGCTCGAAGAAACTCTTGCTTCAGTAGCAGTGGCACCGAAAGTCGCCGGCTTTCTGTAAGGGTTCCTACGATCGAAGTCTTTTTAGGTAGGCCCAGGCATATCCTCAGCGCTTTAGCTTGCATACTGGTAAGCGCCTGGATACTAGACTTGGAAAGTCCCTGTAGCGCAGGGAAGCTGTACCGCAAGAGACCTTCGCAAAGAGCAGTGTACATTCGCAGCAGAGCAGCCACAGAGCAGCCACCAGCATTGCTGGACATCATACGAAAAATATTTGCGTATGATTCCAGTTTAGCCTTCAGTGTTCTTGTATGAGGCGACCACGTCAAGGATCTGTCGAATGTGACCCCCAGAAACTTGTGGCTTGGTACGTATGGGATGTGAGATCCTGCCACCTTTAACTTATAGCGCGACATATCCCGTTTAGTGAACGCTATGGCGGCGCACTTCTCAGGTGACATGATTAGTCCGCAGTTTCGTAAAAACGTCTGAATGGAGATAATTGCCTTCTGTAATCTTGCACGCAGAACACGTAGATTTCGACCACAGCACCATATGCAGATGTCGTCTGCGTACAAGGAAATCTCGACCGTTGCCGGAATACACTTCTCCAGGCCGATGAGAGCGATGTTAAATAAGGTCGGGCTCAATACTCCGCCTTGCGGAACTCCTCGAACAACTGTGTGAAGAGTTGTGTCACCATCTTTTGTAGACATGTACACCGAGCGGTCAGATAGATAGTCCATTATCCAGTGGTACATGCGGCCACTGACTCCTACAGACCTTAGAGCCTGTAAGATCGGCTCGTGTAGGACATTGTCAAATGCGCCCTTTATGTCCAGGAAAACGGCAACAGTGATATTGTGCGCAAGCTTGTTCATTTTAACGGAGTTGGCAAGGCTTATGACATTGTCTATGCTGCCTCGACCCTTTCTGAAACCCGACATCTGTGGGGGATAAGCGTCAGCGCTCACCAGCAACCAGTCCAGTCGCATCAGCACCATCTTTTCCATGAGCTTTCCCACACAGCTAAGAAGAGCTATAGGGCGATAAGAGCTGATATCGGTAGGAGGCTTTCCAGGTTTTAGGACAGGAATGATTCTGGCCTGTTTCCAGCTTGGTTCAAGTCGGCCCTTCTTCCAGCTGGTATTGAAGATGTCAAGGAGTTACGATATGTTTCATACAATTTCTTGTTAGGGTAGCATAAATGCGCATGCATAGCAGGGAAAAATGGCACAACCGCTGGTAAATTAAGCAGGAAAATGTACACAGCTTGCGCTAGCGTGAGCAAGGCCAGATCACAGCCGAGCTCTCCGATAGTTTACAGAATTAGATCACTTGACAGTCATATGATAGTTTGTAGGTGACATGTCCCGTGACATTGCGTTACGTGATTGTGGCGAGACATGTCACTTGGCCTCCAAAAATCAAATAATGCAACGTCATGTGCCATATTCTCGGCAAAATCACGTAACGCAATCTCACGTGGCATGTGTCCGCCAAGACCACGTTACGCGATGTCACGTGACATACTTCCGCCAACATCATATAAAGCAATGTCACGTGCTATCGCATGATGCCTGACAACTTAAGGCTGCTTAAAATCAACACCTTAACTTTCGCTACTCAAAATTTTGTCAAAGCAGATTTTAGCAGTGCACGATACCGTGTTACATTTCTAAGCGCAGCTTGAAATTTGACACGAACGTTTAAGGCATCTAAATCTAGGTACCGATTTTTCCGAGTAGTTCTTACCAACGGCTTCGCTATTTATGCAACGCTATGTTATAAATGAGTCCCCTGCGTCAAACATTTCGAGCATTTTTTGCCCTCTACAGCTCTTCAGTTTAGACAGCAGTTGTACCTTCAAATTTTCTGCGATTAATGTGGCCTCATGTACAACTTTGAAATATACACAGGAAAGATCCTTCCGCACCCGGGTTTTCCAGACATCGCCGCCAGCGGCAGCATTGTTCTCAGAATGACGAGTGTCGTGCCACGTGACCTCGACTACATTCTGTACTTCTATAACTGGTTTGTAGTGTGGACTTGCACGTGGTGCTAAAAAAAATGTGCCAGGCCTGCGCGGAACCGCCGCACAGTGACAGCGTAAGCTGGAGGAGCGACCTTCTTAGAGGTCATTTTAAATGCTTGAGGGAACTAGTGCAAGTTGAGGTGATAGGTATCCCCTGCTCCATAACTCTTATCATTGCGCCAAGTAGGGAAGTACCCACTACGCCATAATTACTGCGGTATTGTGACGTACAATCTCTATAACTGCACATTTTAGAGAGCCTCTTGACTTCGTTTTCCCGAGAACGAACCGAACTCTCAGCCCGGCATCGACGGCGAGCTGCGGTTTGGTCGTCTCTCTGTACAGCTGTCTGTTGTGCCCGACGTTGCCTTGCTGCAGATGCGCGCGTAGCTCTGTGATTCGCTTCTTCATCAGCGGTCCGCACCATACGAGGAGGCGCCATCAGGTATATCGAAGAGCCAAGTCGAGTTGCTGTCGCGGCTGCGCACGTCGCCTGCCGCGTGATGCATGGCACGATGCGACAAAACTGCTTCAAAGGGTAGCGCTTCGTAATATTGGTGACAGAAATGTTGAAGAAGTTTGTTTCATAATGATGATGTCGATGATGCCTCTGTAATGGGTTCAGAGCTACAAACCATGCAGCCCTGTGTTCTTTCAAATGATTCCTCCAACTCGTTATGCAATCCACTTTCCCCGACGTGTAGTGGCGTATTATTATTCTGCCACGTAGCATTACATTTCTTAATGCGATTCCTCGGCAGACGTTTTACCTGTCTAGGTCTTTCAGCGAAGATTTTTCAAGCACAGGCGTGGCTCAGTATATGTTCATAGTACTTGGTTTGTACAGCCTATGGAGATCGAGACTGTGTTTGCCATGCCTAAAACCCGCGTTCCACTAGATCAATCTATCGGGAAACCGTGGCCGATGTCAGAAGTGTGTACGCTTCCCAGGAACTGCCGCCTGACTGGATTGACGTGTTGGACATCTGTGTATGTTTGGCCGAGTTGTGTGAGTGTAGGCGTTCTCTCCCTGTGACCTTAGTTTTCATTTCCATGTAATAAAGAAAAAGAAGCATGCGTGGCTCAGTGGTAGAATGCTGCACTGCCATTCTGAGGGTGTGGGTTCGAATCCACGCAGAGGACGTGGTTTGAGTCGTCCTTGGTGATGGTTACTTTTCTTTAAAAAAATTTTCGCGATAGCGGTGGCGGACACCGGCGGCGGCGGACAACTACGGCGCCAAAAACGGCCCTTGTGATCTCATAACAGCTTACGCTGCAAAAGTTTGCATTAGTTCTGGGGCAGAGTGCAGGAGGCTCGCTTGAAAGTATGCAAATGGTTCGACAACGTGCACCTGACCCTCCTGTCCTCCATAATTCCCATGATGGCTGAAGCGCCGCTGAACGAGTCGCCATAGACACTAGCGCCAGATCCTCATTCGCACCTGCAGTTCCGCATCATCCTGTGAAGCGCTTTGACAGAACGACGCGGACAACAGTGAGCGTGTCTCGTCGTTCAATTGAAGCTGTCTACAATGAATCTATGGGCGGTGTAGATCTCATGGACATGCTCGTGGCACTTTACCGCATCAAACTGATCTTTCATCTTTACTGCATCAAACTGATCTTTACTGCCTCAAACTGAGCTGTTCTTTCATCTGGTGGATGTGGTGGCCCCTGATGTGCCACAGAAAGAACAAGTGACCCTGCTCTCCTTCGGAAGGCGACCTTTTGCGCCTTCGCGAGTTCAGAATAAACTGCAGGCACAGAAACAGCGTGGACCAACAGCTCTTGTTCCATGCAAAGAGATGAGGCTGGACACGGTCGATCACCTCCCAACCTTCTCCGAAAAGAAAGGTCGCTGAAGATATCCAAAATTCACGGGGATCACACGGGTTAGGTGCAGAAAGTGCAATGTGCATCTCTGTTTTACACCAGAGAAAGAGTGGCTGTACAAGTTTCAGGCTGACCCGTAGGCGTCATACAGTGAAGCCTCCTTGAGGATTCATGCCTAGTGTTGCCGACTTGCAAGAAAGCTAAATCTCGTCAAGAAAATGTAGCAATTTTTTGTGCTTGGAAAGTGTGCTTTATAATGGCATAGTAAGTGCAAATATAAAAGAAGTAAATGTTTTTCTTCATCTATTTTGATGTCTCGTCAATAAAGGGGTCGTGCGTGCATACTCGCCCCGAGATCGGCTGATATTTTCTCTCGACATCGTCGACCGTCGCTCCAAAAAGCAGCTGAGGAACCAATGCAGTATTTCTTGTAAAACAACGTACCACCCATGGTCTCTATATATGCTGAGGTATATATTACGTCCAGGGCGTACTTCCTGCCAATAAGACGTCTGGATAATTTTGTTTTGTCTTTCGCATTTTAAGTAAATTGTCTCTCCTTTTTGATGCCACAAATCGCTTTTAGAGACGTGTGAACAACGTAGCTATATATCACACAGGCATTTTTGTCTGGGCTCATCTGTTTTTTAAGCCAATCATCGCGTTTTTTACGCATTCTTCGTAAGCCTTCATCTTATTTGTAATTCTGGAATATTTACCTGTGAACACCTGATCGGGCGCCATATATGTGTTTAAATACATCGCCTTCATGCCTCTTTTGGTTGTCTTTTAAGGTACCAATGCAAGTATCCGCGAACAAATCCAGGATTCATGTTAGGAAGGTGCATTATATGTATAGCTGCAGTCAGGAAGCGGCCGTCTAATGTACTTTTTCTGACAGTAGACAACGCATAGCACCGTCTACAAAGAGAAAATTTTTTTTGGCGAAGTAGTCGGCTTTTGCAGAGTATGATAGTTAAATTTGAAAATAAGTTGAGCGTTCCAAGAACGTACACATAGAGATTGCAAAGATGTGTATGAGGTGTTCGACAAATGAACCCGGAGAAAAATTGTTTGTACGTTTTTGATAGAGTCGCTGTAGAGAATTGTCTGTGCTGCAATATGATTTAATTGGCTCGCAGACACACCCACGCGTGTGTTTTCGTTTACTGACACTCTCTTTCCAAAGCCCTTGAGAGCATGTTGTAGGTTAATCACACATAACCTTGACTTAATGAATAGTAAATTGGGAGGAGAGCTGTCTAATTAAGTTTTCGGCATGCTCATTCTCAAAGGACCAACTTGCGCGAGCTCCCCGGGTTGCAGTGGCAGTACCACTGGGAGCAGCCAAGCAAAACGCTATATTGTTCGTTGCACCTCATGAGGAACCGCTTTGTTTGTTTAAATGTTTTGGCTAGTCTGCCTCCTCGAGAGGCATCCCACAGAAGCGGAAACTTGTACGTAAACTCCACTGTATTTTTCAAAAGCGCCCTTGCTCATATGTTCCCCCTGGTGCACTGCGCCTCTGGGTCGCTGTTTATCGAAGCAAGACAATTAACTCTCGTACCACGCACTCATGATCCCCATACTTCGTTTTCCTTAATTTTTGTACAAACTATTTCTGTGCTCCTCCTAAAACAGAGGTCTCGTGCTTTCAAAATCGCAAATTCATTTTCCTAGATTCTACGGGATAGTGTAAGGTCGCGTGCCAACGTAGATGCTTATGGCCAGTGTCCTAATGAAGTAAACGTAATGCTCAAGCAGCGGTGTGCTCAAACATGTATCACACGTCCTGAAATACCAGAACGACACGCCCAGCCCACACTTTCCAAAGGACAGAAGGAAATGAATGCACTCGAAACGGGAGGCCCGAAATGCTGCCGACGTCTCGCATAATAAATGACTACAGCCTGCGTGACAAGTTGTCGCCCTGAAGCTCATGGCTTTCTCTGCGAACCCGTCTCGGCCTATGATGGACGCCTTTCTTGGCACAAACTAGGGAGTACGCTACCTTTGGCATATTTTAAAGGGGAGTTTATACTTTAATGTTTGTCCTACGTGTCTTTGAAAGTCGATGCGCCAGGGAAAAGAACAAAAAACTAAAGTCGAAAAGCACCGCAGCTGTTGACTGTGTGTCGTCTTGGGTTTTACGGCTTCTTGTCCCTGGCTGGTATGGGTGTGACATAAGCGGCCACGTGAATGATTTTGCCTCAAGGCGAAGCGCAACCTGTAGTAAGGGGAAAGAACTCCTCGTGCCTGGAGTGAAGCTGGCAGTTTAAGAATGGACGTTTTATTTACATATTCTAACAAAAAAAAGCTGTAGTGTTATGAGTACGTCGCTATATGGATGTTATCTTCAGAAGTCTACCTGCAGGATAACTGATAATTCCGCAAAAATATTTGAGAATCCATATGCATATGGGGGTGACGGATGCTCCATTTTCTGATAAAACTGTGCGGGTGAATATTTCCTTGAGTAAATGAGCGAGCGGAGAAGCATTCTATGCAGTAATGACAACCTCTATCTGAATGAGGAACCAATGAAGTTGTAAGCATACTGCATGATTATATTCACATCAGTTTCTCAAGCAGGTATTAACCCAGATTTCACGAAAGCGCCAGAGACACATAAGAAATTGGTACGGTTTCAGCAGATTCCGTAAGAAAAAAAAGCAAAAGAAACAAAATTAACCACGAAACGACAAAGCGTTGCGAAGTGCCATTATTTATTGTATTCGTAACTAACGTGGACTGCTTAGAAATGGGAGAAAATGAAATGAATATGTGGTACGTCATTATCATTAGTAATATCTTTGTTTTTAGCTTTTTACGTATGCCATTCACATATAAAACATGGCCTATAGCTGTGGCTATGGCTTCACAATAGTCAACTGCAATATACTCTGTTTCAGTTGTAAAGCGATATTGTTCAGTTCCATTATGATCTTGCATTCAGGATTCCCCCAGCACTTTCTGCAAAGAAACAAAGTTTGATTAGAATGGATGAGTGCTTCTGTGTTGGCATCATCCATATCTTCAAGCATGGCTTGAATATGTGTGAAAGTAACATGTACTCTTCCCTTTCTTTCAGACTGGTTTCTTCCTTATTTCCAGATTCTTTTGTAGCTGTTTAGACGAATATACTTCTCAACATACTATTCTCAACATTAGACGAATATACTTCTCAACAGCATACTATTCGTCAAGGAGCGGTTGCTCCTAATGCAAGGTGATTAATAATGGGGCAGTTGAGATGTAACGGTGGCGGAGCTTCTATCAATGAGTAAGAAGATGAGTTTATTTTAGGTATCAAAAGAAGCGCAAAATCAAGCTAAATGTTTAGATTACTTCTTTTCTTGGGCTTTCGACATGAATGCATATGTGCCGAGGGGGCTCTAGTAGCAATGACATGCTTTTGTTTCGTAGTGGTGCCTTCTTTGTCGCACGCTATTTTCCGTTTCAGCAGGAGAGTTGCTGTACACTAGATTAGAGTGAGTCGATTCGTATGAAGACCCAACGTGGATACAAAAAAATATGGGCCACTGCCGGAGTATTCGTAAAAGCAGGTGAAGGGCGGAAAGGTTCACGCTGTTTGAGAAGCGTGTATGTCTTCCTAGCAGTGAGCAAGATCTGTGGGTGGCCCCCGGAGGGTGTGCACCACTGTGCGATGTGCAGAAAGCTTTGAGTTGTACGTTTATGTGTGTGTGTGTGAGTATGCGTGTGTCATTGTGCGTGTCTGTCGTCTGTAAGCGAAAATTATGGGCCGATTCTGAAGGCTGTGAAAAGCAGTGTGAGCTGCAAAAAGGCTTCAGGTTCTCTCTCTCTTTCTCTCTGTGTGTGTGCGCGCGCGCATGTGTGTGTGTGTGTGTCGTTTGTATGCGATAACTGTGGGCCGGTTCCGATAACTGTGATAAGCTGTGTGAACTGCAAAAAGCTGCAGGTTCTGTGTGTGTGTATGTGCGTGTGCGTGTGTCTTCTGTATGCGAGGACTGTGGGACGATTCCGAGGGCTGCGATAAGTCGTACGAGCTGCATAAAGCTTCAATCATTGCGTCGCTGCAGCATCACTGGTCGTCCACCATTGCAAAGTGGAATGTCTTTTGTTTTATTTTCACCTGTGCATTAACTTTTCGTTGCAGCTGGGGAATAGAATGATTGTTTAGGAAGTGCGCTTTACTAATAAGATTTAATTGAAAAGAACAAAACATTTGTGAAGCTTGCAGTAGGTGGCATATGGCTAGCGAAGCAGCGAAGCTGATGGGCACTTGGCTGGTCCAGGTTTGTCTCCGGCACAACCGCGTTTTTTTGGTATTCTGAGGCTTCAAGAAACGCCTCCCAAAGCACTGGGAGGCCCAGCGAACGCTTCTCAAAGTTTCGCACTGAGCTCAGCGTCAAGACGTTGGCGTCGAACCATACAAGGTGGCGGATGCGGCACATATGGCCTCGGCTTGTCGCCGTCCTACCCCTCTGCTATACTGCAATATAGTACATATTTGTGCAAAACTTCACTCCATGAGAGGACGCATTCTCTCGCGTCGATAAGCCATGCATAAACGCATAGGTTCACAAGGCGCTGTGCGCCGTAGAAATCGACGCACACTGTCCTTCTCTTGCAAACACAGCACTTTGCGCATTGCAGAGGAGTTTGCGCGCACTCTTGGGGACCAGACCTAATGATGATGGTAGTTTTGTGACACGCGAAACACTTTAGAGCGAGCAAGAAATGCATAGCATGAAATGAGAAATATTTCATGGAAGCGTGCAATGCCACTGCGCTATGTAGCACATAAAGAAAAACCAAAAGTGGTTTAAGCTCACTGAATACAACTCTGAAACAATTGTTGTATTGTTGTATTCCAACATAAAACAATATAATGTGCCATAAAATGTTTGTGAGGTACATTTCTTTCTCTTCGAAGTTTACTGGAGCTGTGACATCATATAAATGAGTCAAGCATAATTTCTCCGAAGAAATATTTCAGGTGAAAAAGCGCCGTTTTTTTCTCATCATTTCGTTTATTTTCCCAGACCTATGCTTTAACAATACTTGGTGAGAACGTATAATCTTTGCAATTTCTGGAGAGTTGCTTAGCTCCTACGCGAACTTCGACTTTACAAAACACCTTATGGGAAATAAGCTGTTAGTTTTGCAGAAGTGACATGCAGGCAAGGTTAACACGGTATCAGTTGGGAGGCCTGATGTAGACGAGGATGCGTATACGTTCCAATCCACCGTATCTTTCCTCTGTAACCCGAAGTTCACTATATACGGTTTCACAACGACATGGAGAGGAACCATGAATCCAGGAAAGGTGCAGTCGGATCACCAGGGGGCAGCGGAAGAGCTCTGTTTGCGGGCGATTATTGCTGGAGCACTTCGGCAAACATATGGTACTTGGACAAACAGAGGGACGGGCCGGCTGACATCCCGAGAGGATGAGATGACAAAATGCTTAAACCGGCCGCATCGCATACCCGAGTTGTGATATTCCTCCCGAGTTTCTTCTCTACAACAGCTGTCCACTAACATGCTTCGTTACTTTACAACCCTTTGCAGCCGTTACAATACATAGTTCCACGAAGAAGTGAACACTGGAGAAAACAGAACTGAACAAGAATGAAATTCTTCCACAATTCTTTTCCTTGAATTTCCGTTTTCTCCTGTTTATACTTGATGAAACTGCTGGAACATAATTTGGCTTAACTTGGCATTCTCACAGCTTTAAGGCACATTTCTCGTAACTTTAAAATTTATTATTGCAATCATCACACGAAGAAACAGACTTTCTAGATCTCACGTTATTTTTTAGAAATTCATTCGAATTCTTCAAATGCCTCGTCTCCGCTGTCTTCCTCGTCATCCCGCTTACAATCGCGAATAATTTCATCACCTCTACATGCTTTGCATTCCTCGTCCGTAGCTGCAGGTTCTACTTGACAATTGCTGCGCCCCTTCTTGTTTGGGCGACAACTGCTTTTTCACCCTACCCATAATCATAGAAAAGCCGGCGAATGCCCCGCGCCAACAGCCCATGCCATGTTAAGGCCCGTGCACACTGGCGGAAAAACGCGCGGCGCGCCGCCGGCGGAGAACCTCTTCGGCGGTGACACGGCCACACTGCTCGCGGCGAACCGCGGCAGCAGCACCGCGAAATCACGCCTCCTTCGGTCGGACGGGCGTGAGAGGCATGGAGGAAAGAAAAACTAGGAGGGGGCGTCACGTGACTTCGCTAGCTTCGGCAAGCCAACCTCCTCTGTCGCCACCCCGAGGGCCTAGTGCGCGGTGCATCTTGGGTAGGATTAGGCCCACAAGGTTGCCGGACCACTTGAGGGTGTTTGTTTGGCACCCGGTAACTTTTAGTGGCGCCTGCCGCATGCAGTAGCGTTCGCGGCATGGGCCCCGATGGTGGAAGGACGGCGAGAGGCCGACGAAAGGCGTGCCTGACCCGTGTCTGTATAATTGATAAGATGCCATTTACGCATGCTACTGTTGTCGATGGACTTGCCAGCGCTCTCGCGTGGAAAGCTGTGCAGAGCGTCGGACCGCGATCCATTTTTGCCACATTAAGGTTTGTGAAAGCAGCTGTTGGGCCCTTTAACAGCGGTGTACGCTTTCTAGCAAATTTTGGCCTCAATTTTTTTGCACTTACAGATGTTTTGACGAACATCATATGTCGCGTTTCCATTTTGTCAGTATCCGATGTCCATCCTTCGTTTTGAGACAAATAAACAGCATTAGCCGGCTCGACACGCCGAGGTCGTCGCCGTTTATTCGGATTTACGGGCTGTTTTCTTTAGCAGCGTGTGGTGCCACGTCGTTACGCTGTCGAACCGCTCCTCGGGCGTCCAGTCTCGTTACACATGTAAAGAAGCACTGGAACCTTGTAGTGGGCCGTCGATCCTCTCCAGCACCTTACAGTAGGGTTCGTTCTTCAGCGCTCTGTTGAAAAGATGCCGCTCGTGCTCGAGGTCCGTGCCCGTTTGGACAAGACGGTTGTCGAAGGGCTGCGTCTAGTTTCATGTAATAAACACCTTAACGCACAATACAGCCAGTGGACGGAATTCGTGCGTTATGTGAACTAGTCCATGGACGTCAGCAGGACTTTGTTTTGGAGGCGGCGAAGCCTGTTCACACCCACCCCTCCAACCAGAATAATAGCAGCGGGACTCCACAGTGTCCGAAACACAAAAAAGTAAGTAAGCAGGAGTGAAGAATGGGGACATCGGTGATTGAGGAAGGGTGGCTGGTGTGACTTGGTGGGTGTAAGTGCCCCTCTTGCGCCCCCCTGCATTATTCAGCACTTCGAATGCGATATTAGACCAGCAGCAGCTCCTCCAACATTGCAGTAGGGACTTTCACCGCTGATGTGACACAACACTGGAACAGCCATTTCCATGATATATGCGAACTGTTGGCTTGAAAACTGCATACACAGCACCAAAGGGAAAGCATGGAATTCATGTGAGCTAGTGGACTGATTGTGCAATTGCCACCGTACTTGGATGCACATTCTTTACAACACTGATTGTTTCGTTATTTATTGAATGCTCATTGCACGTTTCACACAGGGGCCAGCACATTTCACACAAATGCAGGAAGAAACAAGATAACTTGGTATATTGTAGAAGGTAAAGCAGCAAAGAAAAATGCAAGCATCACATAGAAAAAGCTAATCATGCTGCTGGTCCATGGCATCAATGTTAGTGACCATATTTGAATGACAGAGGATATATCTGTAATAATGTTACACAATAATGTTACACAACAAGCACCCCTAATACATTCATGTAGATAAGACAGTAGAGTCAGGTATTCTTGCGTTGTAGCTGCATTTTTGCTTACAGAGACACTGTATCCAATCTTACCCCTACAGGCCATAATATGTGTGCTGTAATCACAAACACTTGGAGGCTTTCGTGAGGGTACTGGTTACAAAAATAGGCAAAAATATGCAACCATCTCAAAAGGGCAGTTGTTGGTCACAAAATTAAAGTTGAAAAAAAGAAAAAAAGGTGCTGTGAAAGAACAAACAAAATATGCAGCCATTAAACTACACTGGCTTTTCCGCAAGTAAAAAGCAGACAGATAGCTTGTTTTATTGCACACCTACAAAAATGTTAGCACTGTTCAAGCACAGCCACAGCATTGCAACGTTAAAAGCCAGACAGCTTTAGTAAGCTCTAATCTCCAAATGAATGTACATTTGACAGAGCATAAAAACAGTAATTAAGTTACATTCATTTAATATATATACCAACACAAAATCATAGAAGGCGTACACTAAAGAGGGTACACTAAACCCAATGAGTACTTTGGTAGTAAAACCATCATGTTCCAGGCGACGAAGAGAAATTTAACAATGATCAGCTGAAGGATGTGCCCTAGTAAACATTGAAAATGCATTGCTGTCCTCTAGGTTGCACTTGTCTCATGAATAAGGCACTGAGAGCATTCACAGAATGTCCACATCATTATACAATATGCTTTAGCGATGCATAGTCATGGTTCATACAGTTTGCTTTGATGCCAAGCAAAACAAATGCTTTAGCAGAATTTATGTGCAAGTGATTAAAGCTAGAACGTAAAGCAAAACAAGAAACATGCTACAGTAAGGCATCCCATTTCTCCCCTGATGTCTGCACACTGTGCTCATGAGCTTGCCACGACTGCTCAGTGGTGGTGTTGTTTTATGAGTGCAATGTCACAAGTTTGTTTTCTAGAAGTAGTCACATTCCCGAGAAGGAAAAATGCAGAAGTCATTGTGTGCCTCAGTTTATTTAGGTAGATGTTGAGGAACCACAACTATTACACTTAGAGCTCAAGTCTTTAGGATTTTGCTTGTTTGCATGAGTAGTGAAGCGCCTTTTACCTACAATGATATGTGCCAATGAAAGATTTGAAAACTTCATGCACCCTAACAGAGCCTTTTCAGTGCGCCCACAGGGCAAATGACAAAAGGAATGGTAAGTTTGCATTTGTACACATGAGGCACCAGCTTGGTTCACCATGACGAAGCTGCACCTACCGACTGCCATCATGGCCCCAGTGCTCATAGAACTGTACAGTCATGTTCATAACAATCTCATTTTAATGATATTCCTTTTCGCACTCCATTAGTGATCCATGCAGTGCACGTTATCACTAACACCAGTGGGTCCTTGCAGTGAATGCTAAAACCAGGAAGAGAATCAAGCAAAAAGGACCCTGTTTCTCGGCAGGAGGATGCAGGCACTATGATTAACTTAGCTGCCAAACACTGTTGTGGCAACATTAAAAAAGGCCAGTCTACTCTTTGGATGTAAAGTGAACGAGCTCTCCAATACATTATTGAGAAACTACCGAAGCCATTTCGCTTCAGTAACTAGTGCAGCTACTGAAGCTATTACCAACGAAATCATTAATGACGTCTTGGACGTGGGCAACCATTTGAAGGAGCCGGCGACGGGCTTGCTGCAGTCTCTTGATCTTCTTCTTGGTCGCCGCTTGCAAATTTGAATAGCACCTTGCTTCACGCCTCAGAAAGGCTTTTTCAGGTGTGTCCTCTGCTAGCTGTGGCTGCAACAGATAAGATGTACAAAAATTGGTGCCAGAGCAAACACCATGGCACAAATCACATACCCAGAACAAGTTAGGAGGAAGATGTTCTTTAAGGTGTTTGCTCAAAAAGATTTCTGTTTACACCTTTGTCAACTTAAAAATTGCAACATAAAAACTGCCATGTATAGGATCCTGCCATTGCAAGCTGATTTAAGCATTTATTTGTTACTTTATTTACAAAACACTGCAAGCTCATTTGGGCCCAAACAGGAGAAGTACAAAGCACAGAAAAGGTCAGTGCAACATGGTTTAATGTGGGGAGCTTCACAGCGGCTGTTAGGTTTTATTCAACAAAAGATAAGCATATGCAACAAAAGACCAGTTTTGTTTTGCATGTATCATGGCTCATCATGACAGGTCAAACAAATACAGGGCATAAAATGTTGTGAAAAGCCTTTGGGTTATATTTGATTATGTCAATTAGATGAAAAAGAGAAACTGAGAAAAGAACATTCGTGGCACGTTGGTGTTTCACCAGACATTGAGCAAACTTGCATTGCTGTGTATGAAAGTTGATATATTCATCTATTAATTACACAACCTCCATGACCACGTTGTCCACATGCATTCTCTCATTACTATGATTCATGCAGCTATAAAACAGATGGCATACAGATAATTTCTACTTTACCTACACTAACTCAAAAAAACAAGCTTATAAACAAGGTTATAATGTAGAATGTGTGGCTTTCATTCACCATCACTCAGTTTCGTGAGGTTTTAAAACACCATTTGCACACGCATCTTGCACGTCTCTCGTCGGTGTAGAAAAATGGCAGCTGTTGATACACTCAACATTTTTTTTTACTATTAGGTATTTGAAATCTATCAATCTTACAATACGAAATACCTGTACAAATGGCTCGCACGCATATGTAAAATAACTACATTAAATGTGAGGTCCATAATTGCAGCGAAACGCTTAATAAGCAAGCCTTGTGATCATTAATACAGGCAAACATACCGGTTCATACTGGACTTGGGAAGGCTCATCAGCAACGTTTTCGGATGTAGAATCAGCAGATGTAGCAGCACCTTTGCCGGTACATTTCTTCAACATGTTAATATAGCACGCGTGCTGGCGCCACTGCTTTTCAAGTAACCCCAAACGCGAAGAATCGCCGTCGCAGATGTGGCTCGGTTTCGTTCAGACATTTGCAGGACGAAAGGCTTCCCCATTTCGATGCTGGAGAGCACACCAAAACGCGACGAGTCGTCCTCGATGCGGTACTGGTTGTTGGGCACAAAGCCGTTCACCATGCAGACATCTTCGTTCGCTGCAACCCGGTGTCCGCAGCGGCGAGCCGCGTGAACGTAATGTTCAGTAGTACTGTAGCAGTTAGATGCATTTCCTGGCTGACATTACACAGACTCGGCAGCGTCACACGTTCGAACCTTCGACAACATTGGCAAGCGCGTTGCCTCGGCGTGCGCGCTTGTCACGCCGCATATGCTCCGTGCAGAAACCTACGCCGCCTCCGCAGCAGACGCATCAAAAGCGTAACCCCAGTCGACTAAATCGACCGCTTGCCTATCACGTGAGGGCCTATTTCCCATGATTCCTTCGTTTAAGTTTTTTATGACTAGGCTTCAAGATTGTCAGGTGACGGCCCCTCCTAGTTTTTCTTTCCTCCATGGTGAGAGGCAAGCGAGCCACCGTACGGGTACGAAACAAGCTTCCGGGCGGGTCCGCATGACTCCGCGATGGAGCGCGTACGTCACGGACGGGGACGCTCTGATTGGTTTCCTCCCCGGCGGCACGCGGCGCGCCGCGTAAAATCGCGCACGGACCGATCGCTTCCGCGGCGCGAAAATCCTGACGAGCGGCAACCTCGGAGGCTCGCGTGTTTCCGCCGGCGGCGCTCAGCGCGCGTTTTTTCGCCAGTGTGCACGCGCGCACTAGTCGACATACTCTTTTACGCGAGACGGATGCCATATCTCTGTGTTCTTCCTTTTTGAAACTACAATCCCACTGATGATATCTGCGTGCTACGTCGTCGTCTTCTATATTCAGCACACTTCATCCCTCGAAGGTGCTGTAACACTGCTGTTACTTTTTTTTCTCTTTTTCAGTGCAGAATAACAGAGAGGTGGGCGAGTTGGTAGAATATGATAGCGTTGATTCTTTGCCGCGCTTAATAAGGGATACACAAGAGACTCAAGAAAGAGGGGACATGCGCTGGAGCTGGTATCCGGAAGAAACATTCTATAGGCCATGAGAACAGCGCTGGATATAAGGCAAACAGCGAATATTCTGCTGCGAATTTTGGCAAACATTGATGATTTGTCGGGTTGAACGTCCGAAAACCAGCTTTGATTATGAGAGACGTCATAGTGGAGGGCTGCGGAAATTTCGACCACCTGGGGTTCTCTAACGTGCACTGACAACGCACAGGACACGGGCCTCAACATTTATCGAAATACGGTCGCCGCAGCCGGGATCCCATCCCGCGACCTTCAGATCAGCAGCCGACTGCCATAACCACAACATTACCTTGGCGGGTATTGCCTCCTGGGCGTAACAACGGGTGTGTTTATACCTCGCATTTTTGAGTTGGCCGGTTTGGTACTGGCAGTATCATACTGAATCTGCTGCCGCATAACCGTGCAACCTTATGAAACTGTTCTCGCCTTCAGAAAACTACCTTTGCTAAAGTGCAACAGGAAAGAACATGAACATTTTAGCTGAAATAATATGGGATTGTACACCCACGAGTCTCTTAAAAGGGATTTCGAGCCGACGACACAAAGACGAAAGGCGACACACTGCCCTGTCGTGCAAGAAACTTTATTAGATGCGAAGCAGCTCTTTGACTAGCCTGTGTAACGCCCTTTGTGCGTCCGTACGGCGAGGGCGAGGGCAACGCGCTGCCCTCGCCGCAGGTGTTGGAGCGGTGCCAAGTAGGTCACGCCGCAGCTGAGCGTTGACGTCACGCTCCCCTCGCAGTGCGCGCTGACGTCACTCTCCCCCTCGCCTGCCGCGCGCTCGGCGCAGCTGGCGCAGCTGCCGCCTCGTCCGCTCGCCCGCAACACCTGCCGCTACCGCCGCTCGCTCCGCTACCGCGACCGACAAAAAATTAACACCGTCTTCCCAAAGGGAACCCTGATGGGATGCGAAACACCCGCGTTAGCGCCGTTCAACCCGTGACGCCACCCGTGCGCAACGCTGCTGCTTCGCATCCCATCAGGGTTCCCTTTGGGAAGATGGTGTTAATTTTTTGGTATGACGCGATCACGCAACCTTATGCATTACTACAGAGTACCCGGGCGAAAAATAAGCGAAGAAAAACAAATAAAAGGGCGAGGAATGCGTTCCTACAGAAGGCACGTCAAAAGTAATATCAAATCTTGAAGGAAAGAAAACCACGCTATCGGTCAGAACGAGGAAAGAAAGATAATTTTACTGGGAGGTGAGGGCTACGGAAATGTTACTGGCGCAGGTGCTGCTTTATCTGCTTTATAAAACCTACCGAGTCAAAAATCATATCATTCAGTTCATCTACTGGCGAACCCATACCTCAGGACCACTGCGCCACTATTCTAAACAACGCGTTCATAAAAGCTTTCACACCTGCAAGACATGATCTCGAACTGCCATAGCTACCCCGTTGCAACTTCTTACCCATGGATCCGGTAATTTTTAACCCCACCGGCATAAGAAAAATAATAGATGGCCTTAAGCTTACGTCTTCTTGCGGAGTTGATGGAATAACGGCAAAGTTTCTGAAAAATGCCAGCGAATATTCCTCGATCATCTTAGAGAGCATTTTTTCACAATCATACATGTCTTCATCTTTACCTCTTGACTTGAAAACAGCGAAAATTATTCCGATTCCCAGATCGGGTGACACGCATGATCCATCTAACTACAGGCCCATATCATTAACCTCGATACCATGTAAATTAATGGAGCACATCATATTTTCTAACCTTGTTACATTTCTGGAAGAAAACAACTTTTTCTCTAAGTGTCAACACGGCTTTCGCAAATTCGTTTCCTGTGAGACTCAGCTGGTGACTTTTACTAATGACTTACACGAGTATCTTGATAACGGTTTTTTTACTGATTGTATTTTTCTAGATTTTTCGAAAGCATTTGACAGGGTTAAACATGTTTTGCTTCTACATAAACTTAGCGCTTTAAAAATTGACCCTGGAGTACTTGGCTGGATTCAATCTTTCCTTTCTTTCCGTTCTCAAATTGTTGTAGCTAATGACTCCACATCTAACACTGCTCCAGTTGAATCCGGTGTTCCTCAAGGGTCTGTTCTGGGTCCTCTTTTAGTTTTAATATATATTAATGATATACCAGAAAACATTTCCTCAAAAATTTGCTTATTCGCGGATGACTGCGTTATATATTGCAAAATTAATGATGCCTCTGACATAGCAATCCTTCAATCCGACTTAAACAACATACAAAAGTGGTGTCTCACTTGATGCATGGAGCTCAACATTAATAAATGTAAATCGATGCGCATTTCTCGTTCTAATACAACCTGCTCTACCTACGCACTAAATAACTGCCCCCTCCAATCTGTCACAAGCTACCGTTATCTAGGCGTTCATATAGCGAACGACCTCTCTTGGAAGCAGCACATACAATACATAACATCAAAAGCTAACCGCTCATTAGGATACTTGAAAAGAAATTTTTCTCTAGCACCTACGCCGTTGAAACGACTGCTATATATAACCTACGTCCGCCCCAAACTGGAATACGCCTCATGCATTTGGGATCCGCATCAAGTCACACTAATTAACGAAATTGAATCGGTTATAAATCGCGCTGTACGTTTCATCCTCGCTAATTATCACCGCACTGCTAGCGTTACATTAATGAAGAGTACGCTCCTTATCCCATTACTCTCTCTTCGCAGCAAGGAATCGCGCATTTCATTATTTCATAAAATCTATTACCACAACCCAATTCTTCGTTCACTCTGGATCCACCCGGCACCGTACCATTCAGCTCGCCATGATCACATGCATAAAGTCAATGTACCTCGTCACAACACCATAGCATGTTCACAATCATTCCTTCCTAAGACCTCAATCGATTGGAATAACCTACCTGCACCATTGGTAACAATCACTGACCCCCCTCGTTTTAAGAATGCACTAACAGTAAACTTGAAATGGTGAATTATTCCAACGGGTATAACTATTATTGGTATTGATTGGCTGTTTTCTTTTTGTTTTTGTTTTCTTTTTGTGTTTTTTTCCCAATGTCTGTTAATACAGTGTATTCTTTGCATACTATTATGTAGCATCATTATCTTTTCTGTAATGTGTTTACATAATCCTGTGCTTACTTTCCTGCATTTATTTCTGTTCAACTGTATTTCCGCCCCTCCCCTTTATAATGTACTAATGTACCCTGAGGGTATCACAAATAAATAAAGAAATAAATCAGTAGTAAGCGGAAGAAAAGTGCAACTAAGCTAATACATCAGACTATATTTAAACAGAGGATGCGGCGATGGACTGAATGCTCTATCGTGTTTTTACTCTCACCGCAAAGAGATCGGAGAATTGTACCAACGGCCAGCGCGAGTCGCTCTATGGCCGAATGGGATGAAAAGTCTGAAAACAAAATGCCCTATTTCCTTCACATTCATTTTACTCTGCACAACTACCGAATACCACCATAAGTCAGATTTCCGACGTTTTAGATGGTACGCATTCTAGGAAAGAACCTCTTCATGTTTGAAATGATACAGTGCTAAACAGAGGTAGAACTGGAAAACGAAAAAAAAGTGGCCGTCTCATCTGTGAGTCGTCGTCGTGTGTTCAGCGTCGTAGCTTCCTATACATGAATGGGAGCCAACCCGACCAAGTTCACCTTCCAGTGCGGGGTCATATGTTCACCAGGTTGAGTCAAAATATGGCGACTGCGAAGCGATAGCTGGTGGCAACGCACAGCGCGAAGTACCAGCGCTTCGACCCTTGTCGCGCACTAGTGTCAGCCGACGTCTTTGATTCTATACTCAGTTTTGCATGCACATTGCCTCTTTGCCAAACTACAGGAAATAGGCTCGTGCGATTTATTTGACCCAGTATCAGATTTATGTTTGTATTAACAATTTCTAAAACTGATCGAGCGCTCTGAAGGCGTGTCTGGATGAGAAAAAAAGCGCAGGCTTAACTGAACATACTGACCCTTCCGCACTAGTGAATTCATACAACTCACTCAGTTAGATGTTCAGTGGATTTTCTTTAGGGCAGTGAGATCTCAAGAAATATTCAGCGGTATCTTGGTTATTTTCTGAGGGGGGATATATAGGTCATATAGGCCATGTAGAAAACTGTAAGTTTAGGTCTTCAGCAGACAATAGTGGCGTGGGCGCCGCAATTCTGCCCAGCGCTAATCAGCAGTTTTCGAGAAAAAAGTAAACAAGCATTTTATGCTGTGCTCACTGGAACAATATAACAAGACAGTTGGATAGTTCATGTTTTAACAAATTACCGTGCACAAAATTAGCGCATTGCTAATGTGAATACTAAGCAGTACGCGCCAGGTAATGCAAGCGTGTCTCCGTGGGAGCATTAGTAAAACCTAAGTTCACTATGGTGTCAAGCTCTGGATTTCACAGGGAGGCTCCGTAGCGACTCTTTTTCCACTGAAATTTCTGGCGTCGACCATGTTAATAGCAAGTATGGCATGACTCGACCAATCGCGCTGTTTTCACCTTACAAACAATGCGTGACGCTGGTGTGTGTTCGGCAGCTGTAGTATGATGAGACACAGTCCAGCCTAGCAAGGGGCCCGGAGGGATTCTAATTAAACGGGATGCAATTTTAGGCGGCTACCAGGAATGCATGTGGGACCACTGCAGCCCGGATCACGGCGGCACTGCTAGGGGGGATAAGGCTGCGGAATTTCGTCTGCGTCGCTGCGAATACATATATAGATTTTTCCCGCTGTATCCGCCTTGCCATCTGTGCGTGAAATGCAAATACACGTCCTGTGATGCACCAGTACAAACGAAAGTCCGTGATTATTTTCTAGGAGTGCTGCGTTTATTGGTGGAATGCGAGCATTATGAAATTGACACCCGCAAGTTGCCCATTCAGAGTAAAGGCACCGTGAGTGCAGAAAGTGTCCCACGTTCCTGTGCATGCCCTTGCGCATATGCGTTTACGTTGTATATGTACTATACATGTTCTAATTACGAGTAGCAAGAAGAGCTAAGCTTAAATTGTTCTTTTTCTAGCTGCAGCTGGTACAGGTGCCAAATAAAGTTCATAGGTGAAAGTTTATGCGTTGCACTGGAATATTCTGCACTACATATATAGCTGAGAGGCAAAGTTTAACTGTGAAGGTGACACATAATGTCCTAAAAGATGCGAAGGAAATGTATTTACGACTTCCACGATTCCGGTTCAGGGATGGACACCGAACGTAGAAAAAGGAAAATTCGGATAATAACACCATTATTTTCATCATCTCAAATTAACCACCGATTACAGAGACCATTGTACCAAATTTGGATCATGCATCAAGGATAAAAACAATATCTTCGCAGTACGGGCTAATTTCTTGCTCATTTTGATGTAGCCTAAACTGATAAATAAATGTTGAGGGTAGGAGGTAACGGAGTAATTATCGTTCAGGTGATGTAACCTTTTCCGTGTTTTTCAGGCTAACGTTTACCATAACGAGCGGGTTGTGTGGCATTCCAAAGTGAACTGTTCTAAATGTCTTTTGCAAATTTTCCGGAGCCCTCCGGTACGGTGTCTCTCATAATCACAGCTGCTTTTGCGACGTAAAACCATAAAAATGAATCAATCTACATGTGTTTTGACCAGCTCAATTTAATCGTCATGCACGTAATTGTCAGAAGACTTGAATTGTGTTGAATATTCGCATATATTTAATTATGGAGGGTACGGCCCGGAATTCCACCCCCACCATCGTCGTTAGCAACGCTAGGCCTTCCACGCCTGCTAAGCCACCACGTCGGTTCCATGAGTTGATGTGACGGATATTATCGTTGCAATGCAGCAGTCAGATTTTATGTACTAAGCCTCTAACACAAATAAGCCGCTCCGTAATATCCATCTCGAAAATGCACGTGCCCTATTTTCTAAGAACCGCCCCGCCACGTCTAGTGGTTATGTCACTAGGCTGGTGATCCGAAGGTCGCGGGATCGAATCCCGGCGCGGCGGCTGCATTTCGATGGAGGGGTAGTGTTGAGGCCAGTGTGCTGTGCGATGTTGGTGCACGTTAAAGAACCCCAAGTGGCCGAAATTACCGGAGACTTCCACTACGGCATCTCTCATAATGAGAGCTGGTTTCGGGGCGTTAATCCCCACAAAACAATCATTATATTCTAAGAACCAGTGGGCAACCCTAATCCTTCATTTATGTGACAGACAGGGGAATTCACATCTCGGCGTTGGTGTGATCTGGCGGACTTCGAAACACACAATGTGGGTGTGAGCCATACGCAATTGCTTCCTTCTCTTTATTTGTTTCTTTCTTTTTTCCTTATTCCTTAATTCTCACTGTACCCTTCTATCCATAGAAAGTATAAGGCACACGTGCATGCAACATCAACCGAAAGTGTATCATAAATTTCCTTAATTGCATGTTATTTAAATTACTCTGACATAACGCACAAAATGCTTAATGCCAGGGCTGTCATATGCAATTCTTAAAGGACTCGTGGCAGCCAAGCTTTTCTTAGCGACATTTATGTTGTAATAAGTAGAACAGCGTCTTGTATTCACGTCCTGATGACGTAAATTGTTCAACGTGACGTCTAATTAAACCTAGCGTCGTTAATTTCGCTCAATTTTAGTGAGACTTCAGACCGCGCGTCAAATTACTATAAGAAACTGGCGCCGCATGGCGGCTGTCGAAAGAGGGCGTACAGAAGCCCACGTAAGCTCAATATTCAGCGACTTTGCGGAGAGCGCCAGGTCACTCGCTGTATTCGTCAGCTTTCATCACGCCTTTGTCGTCAGAGGCAGAGCCGAGTGGTGCGACCTGAAATAGGGGGGATGTTCAAAGGGCCGGGCGAATACATGGGGAAAGCGTGGGAATTTTGAAAAGTATTAAGCATGTAACTACGTTTTTTTCTTTATGCACGACACATAGCAATTATTCAAGTTCGTAGCACATTTTAGATTCGTCATCAAGCATCTTCCTAAATTGAAATTATTCCTCCCATTTTGACACACACGCTAAATGAGTGGTCGAAAGACGCGGGATCGACATGAAAAACCTCACATAAGAATTCGGCTTATCAACATTCACAAAAGAGTTTCCTGTGCAACGAATCGCTGTAGTATTACAAGACAGTGATGCAATAAGAAGGAATACATAAATAAACGCAATGTTGGCCAATAGCGAGTAAATCAACAAGCGGGTAGCAGACGCCCACCGCTTCGGCCCAGATTGGAAAGCGTGGACAGCCCCCGGGTTTGGTGCACCAGTGCCGTGGCGCGGTAGTTCCCGCCAGCGCACACTTAATTTCGTATTTGTTTTATGTGGTAAGCACCTTATGCGCACGGGCGGCCGGCATGTCCCGTCGTCGGCGTCGCGGTAAATCAAGCCATGGTGAAAAATCAACACACAGTTTTCCAAAGAAAAGTAAAATCCGCTAGGATTCGAAACCACACCTAACCGTGATGCGATGATAGAAGCACGATGATCAGTGGGTACACCACCGCAACATTGAGTGCGCGATAAAAACACGGGCCTTTTACCTTCAGTGAAGCCCGGTTAAGCGAAGGTGCTTAGCAAATAATATTACAGTTAACATCACCTCCACTCCACTCCACTCTTGGGTCGCAGCGGCGGTGCCGCCATCTATATATCGCAGAAGATTGTCGGCCTAATGCACATGTTATGGTGGGCTGATTCTGGGGCTTCCTAGTTGCCGAAAAATTCGTCCTGGTCCGGGGTTCGAACCCGGGATGAACGCCTGACCGAGGCGCTCGTTTTGTAGCCTTGTGCTACAAAACGGGTAAATACTAATTTTCCCTTTCATAAACGTTACTCCACCTCGCGGGTTTCCGCAGAACTCATTCGCCATATATTCACGCCCATGAGCTTCCAGTTGTCGATGAATTCGCCCTCGCGCTGTCACTCGCTAGCCTCCTGCTTAGCTCCATTTATTTATTTATTTATTTATTTATTCATTTATTTATTTATTTACTTATTTATTCATTTATTTATTTGAAATACCCTCAAGGTACATGCAGTACATTATAGAGGGGAGGGGCAAGGACACGATTACATCTAACGCGGAACGAGGTGGGAAGGAAGAAAAAAGAAAGCGCATAACAATCAATCAAGTCAGTGCAGTATCAATGTACAATAAAGAAAAAAAACTAAATATTAGCACCTGTACAATAAGCACAACAAAATAAATAATAACACCGATTTAAACACTGGTTATACAAAATTTATCACTCGATTGAGTAAATCAGGCATCAATCTGTAAATAATAAGAACTAAAAACACAAAGGCATGAACTCCGGGTATCAAATAACACGAGAAACATTGGCACAACTCGAGATCGTGTTCACAAGAGGGTGTTTGAAAAGGATTGGATCGCATATGTTCACTATAGATGATGGTAGATTATTTCAATCGGCTGATGTTTTGGGAAGAAATGGCTGTGCGCACGTGACAGTGTTATAATTGCTTATAATTATAATTGCTTATATTGTGTTTAATAAGGGCCATTATTTTATGCATAGCAGTGCCTCCTTGCAAAGCCACTCGCGCAAATGGGAGCCACGATTAGGCCACTTAGCAGGAAGAGGCCTGCGGCAGGCGCCTCACAGAACCAGCTCGCTCCGTTACCAGCATTGCTGCTTACGTTCAGGCGTGCGAAATAAATTAGACGTACGTGTTAACATATGACTTATGAGGAAATATCAGCACCATGCTTTGAAAAACATGCAGCGGGCTTGCTCTTGCTCAAAAAGCGTCGTCCGTGATGGCGTCAACCTAGCTAAGCCATCCGTAAGACCCTTTAGAGGATTTTAATTTCCCGTAGACCCCTTTCTTTTAGGTATACCGGCGGACCTGCGGCTGTTGCGGCAGAAGCCGAACTGGTAGTGATATCTAGCAGCGGTTTGCTTCAATGCGATGCATTGAAATTTCTTTTTGTTCGCGTGAACGTTTTCGCCGAAGGAAATAAATGAAAAGTACAGTAATTAATAAATTATCTCACAGCCTATGCTTTATACAAGATGTCACGCATAACGGGCACACCGGTGAAATATTAGCTTTCTGTATGTTTGGTCAGACCCTCATCATGAGCTGTCGCGAGGAACGCTGCTGATCCCGTACATTTTCCTGATAAACCAGTATCCGTAAACGTAAAGATATGTACGGGAAAACTAAAATCATCTAGTGACGGCGGGCTGCTGTAAGGCGTTTGCCGCTGTCGAAGCCATAGTTTTTATAATGTTGCGGTAGAATGGCTGAGGCCTACGCAGAACCGTTGATTTTGTTCTGTTTGATGATGAAGATACAATTTTTGCCGAGCATGCACGCCGATGCGCTTGAGATACCAATGCGCATAAGATGCCGAACCAAACTACATCTTCAACATGCCGTTGAGCGACCAACAAGCATCGAGCATCTAGAATACGATGCTCCTCACTATGTCATATTGCTACGAGCGTGTTCCTCACTCTGCCGTTGACAGTGCCCACTTGCACTTTAGTAAAACGTCACAGATAGGCCACTACTGCGTCATAGTAGTGCCGATGTCTCGATGTGCTCCAAACTCATGTGAGCATCTTCACTTGCTTTGAAACTGCATGAAAATGTGTTACAGGCAACTTTCGCCCCTCATGCTCGTTCAGACGTCCCATCGTATGCAGAAAACTGAAAGAAATGGCAGATTACACGTGTAGTGAGAATCAAGATAATGCGAAGCACGCATCAGGAACCTAAAGTGGATCTGCATTGCTGTCTCGCTATACCGATTTTGGTACATCTGAAGTTAACGAAACGGCCGCAAGAGCACCAACACTGTGCCATGTAAACCATGCCGCTCATGACACCCATGACATGATTGCAATTTTATGACCTGTCATCTACGTTCTTCATGCAGTCGTTTTGTGCCATAGCAATGCTATACATCCCATTAACGAAACGCATTGCACGTAAATCATGCCACTCATGACGTGCATATCACGATTTTCATATTCTTAGAACGTGTCACCTATGGTTATCAGACATTGTTGCCTTGCCATACCAGTTAATGTATATATCAAGTTAACGAAATGGTCGCAAGAGCACTAAGACCGTGGCATGTAAATCATGCTTCTCCTGGCATGCATGTCATAATTTTCATGTTGTGACCAGTCATTTATGCTCGTCATGCATTCATGTTGTGGCGTACCAATTTTCGTATACATCCCATTAACGAAAAGGCCAGGAGAGCTTCATGACCGCGGCATGTAAATCATGCCGCTGGAGACATTCATGTCATGATTTCCATGTTATGACCTGTCGTCTATGTTCGCCATGCAGTCGTCTTGTGGGGTACCAGTTTTCGTATGCATCCCATTAACGATACGGCCAGGAGAGCACCAAGACCGTGGCATGTAAATTATTCTGCTCATGATATGCATGTCATGATTTTCATGGATGACCTGCCATTCATGTTCTTCTTGCAGGCATGTTGTGGCGTACCAGTTTTCGTATACGTCCCATTAAAGAAACGGCCAGGAGAGCATCAAGACCAAGGCACGTAAATCATGCCGCTCGTGACATGCATGTCATGATTTTCATGTTATCACGTGTCTTTTATGTTTATCATGCAGTCATGTTGTGGCGTACCAATTTTGGTATACATCCCATTTGCGAAAAGGCCACGAGAGCACCAAGACTGTGGCATGTAAACAATTCGACTCATGACATGCTTATCGTGATTTTCATGTTATGACCTGTCATTTATGTTCTTCATGTAGTCATATTGTGGCGTACTAATTTTTGCATACATCCCACTTACGAAACGGCCAAGAGAGCACGAAGAAAGTGGAACGTAAATCATTCTGCTGATGACATGCATGTCTTGATTTTCCTGTTGTGACCTGCCATTTATGTTCGTGTTGCAGTCATGTTGTGGCATATAAATTTTCTTATACATCCCATTAAAGAAAAGGCCAGGAGAGCACCAAGACACTGGCACCTAAATCATTCTACGCATGGCATGCATGTCATCATTTTCATGTTATGACCTGTCGTTTATGTTCGTCATGCAGTCATGTTGTGGCGTACCAGGTTTCGTATACATCCCATTAGGTTTCGTATCCCAGGTTTCGTATACATCCCGTTAACGAAACGGCTAGGAGAGTCCAAAGTTGTAGGCGGCTAGATAGATAGATAGATAGATAGATAGATAGATAGATAGATAGATAGATAGATAGATAGATAGATAGATAGATAGATAGATACCCTCAATGTCGCCGAAGTTCGCTAAGAAATGCTTGCGTTTGAAATTTTGATATGATCAATGCTTCAACGGGCCCCTTCTTTATTTTTAATCGTTACTTGGTGTCCCGATAATAATTTTGCCCCGGTAACCCCAGGAAGCGAAGCGGATGTACATGGTTAATTGGTGCTGCTCTAACCGCATTTGGTTGATTTCTGGGGTTTTACGTCCCAAAACTATGATTTGATTATGAGAGACGCCGTAGTAGAGGGCTCCGTAAATTTCGACCACCTGGGGTTCTTTAAAGTGCAGTGACATCGCACAGTACACGGGCCTGAACTTTTCGCCTTCGTCGAAATGCAGCCGCGGCCGGTGTTCCATCCCGCGACTCTCGGCTCAGCAGCCGAGTGCCATAGCCACTAGACCACAGTGGCGGGGTTCTCACGAGACGGAGACGCAGAAAAAAATATTCTGAAAGCATTCTAAAGATAACAACAAATAAATTTAAATATTTTGCATCTAGGGTACGGTTTTTCTCAAGCACTTTTGAGTGACGGTCCTGATGCTTCGGTGGTAGATAAAGAAGCTATATTCGAAATGCAACGAATTGAAATCGCAATACTGTACTCAGTCACTTTCAGAATCATGTAGGGTATATTTGACATAGCTCAATGTAGGAGACTCTGTTCTGCAGGTTGCATCGTAGAAACAAATGAACGCTGTTTATCGTAACGTACACGATTATAACCCTTTCATGTGCTCCTTGCGTCGTTCCATGAGCTGACCCAAGAGACAACTTTCGCTTTAGAGGTAGAGGGAGAAGCCAACTTCTGCTGTTGCGACGGTCATTAGTCACGGCCCTTTTCGGAGCAGCCTCCCAGAACGCCTAGCTCCCGAGCTCCGCGGCAAGTATCCAGCCGGCTAACTATATTATGGATGATTTGTTGTCGCTACCAGCTTTCTTACACTGCACTAGAAGGCAGCCCGAATCCGATAACACAATTTATCAGGCCATTGCCCTCTATACCAACCAAAAGGCGAAAGTTTCCTGAGACGCTTGTCTTCACGTCGAGTCTTGCGACAGGCTAGCCGCACTATTTTTCTCAGAAGTTGGAGAGCTCAATTGTTGTGGTATCTTTGACAGAGTGCCACAGTGCCTGAGCTAGATTTGATTAGTCAAAAGCAGCTCTTAGATTTCCTCACAGTACACATCCTTTATGCTTCTTGGTATGGCACACTCTTGATGACGTATCTACCGAGCAGATTGGGCTGTGAGGTGAGTTGATTGATTTTATTTATGTTGTTTTAGATCAAAAACCACGATATGTCTATAGGATACGCCGTAGTGGAGGGCTTTGTGATTTTGGCCAGCTGGGGTTCTTTTACGTGCACTGACATTGCACAGTATAGTGCAGACTTGTGGCGTGCATAGCGATGACTATGCGCCACGGGCAGGGTGCACAAGGATCCGAGTATGGTGGCCGCATTCTGATGAATAAAATTTTTGTAATCACGTGAGCATTTGGCCACTTCGTCCGTTATCAAACCGGCGAATCGAATGCTTTGTGGTTACGAAGCAGCGTATGGTCGAGTCTGTTCCGTCCCTGCGCCGTCCACACCCCCACTGCGCATGCGCAGCCGCTGGCCCAATCTGGAAAGGAACAAGAACTCGCCCTCGCCCGCGAGAGACAACACTGATGTAGGCAGCGTCTGCCAGCCCTTTCTCTCCACTAGGAATCCTCTACTCTATGGAGCGGCGCCCACGTGCGTGTCCCACACCCTCACAGCGCATGCGCGTCCCCTCCCCCTCTCTCCCCTCTCCTACGCTCCCTCTTTCTCTCCTCTAAGAATCCTCTATTCTACGGAGCAGCGCGCACGACAGGTGGTGCGACAGCTGCCTTCTCCACTGGGGGCGCCACGGTAGTTCCGCGGTGTGAAAATGCCGGAGCGCGTGCGCCTCATTCTCTTTCCTGTGCAGTGCCGCGATGAGCGCTCGGGCGGCTGCCGCGAAAAATTACACCATCTCCTGCTCAAGCTAACCATCTCCCCGCTGCTTCGCATCCACACATGTTTCCCTTTAGCTGGAGATGGCGTAATTTCTTTTCTCGGCGTTCTGCGATACAGGTTGCTAGCAATAACGAACACAGGCAAAACAACTGTACGTGCAGTACAGAATGTACAGGCTCAGGCGCTCCGGTTCTGTCTAGGCCTACCACAGAGTGCATCAACAGTTGAGATAATAACAGTCGCTAGAGACCACTTTGTCAAGACCCAAAGTGACATGGAAATACTGAGGACACATATCAGGCCAGGACTCCTCGCCACCACCTATCTTCTTTGCCAGCGGACAAACCCCGCACCCCTTTCAGCCAAACGATAACCGCAAATGGTGACTCACTGCGAATTTATTTCACCCCTGCTGCGAAATAATCAATGGCCCATGGTGTCTCGCCCAGTCAGAAGTCAACCTTATAATACCTCAAATTTAAAAAAAGAAGCTTTATTATCACCAGCGCTTAAACAGCTCACGTTACTTCTATTGTACGCGAAGTACCGGGACCTTACGCATTCCAGCACGGACGGTTCCCTGCTCCCAAACAGTTCCGCTGTAGCACTTGTGATACCCGCGAAACTTGTAACCTTAAAATTGAAGACGACTCACTCGACAACATCGAAGGCAGCGGAGCTCGCCGCATTCCTTACTGCCCTTCATTTCATCAGAAAAGAAGTGCTACACAAACGGACGTTTTTCTGCGACTCCAAGACGGAACTGCAGTCCCTACTGTCACGTCTACGCCGCTGACCACACGAACAGCCGGCGTTACAGGTTACAGAAATGCTGCAGCATGCAGGGAAGGTAGGCCACAAAATAACTTTTAAACGGCTTCCAATTCACTGCTGGATTATAGGCAATGAACGGGCCGATCAAGCCGCCCGTTCTGCTCACGTTGTGGACAAACAGGTACCCATCCCACTGTCAAGGACGGACTTCATCTACTTGCTCACAAGTACACTATGTCGCAGTGGTGTGCCACATATTTTACGCATTCTCAATTTTAATCTCTCGATCCGAGGTTACTCCTTCTAGTCCCACCCAAGACTAGCCGAGGAGAAGCCACGCTTTTATATAGACAATAGTTAGGCATTGCGTTCACCAATGCCTATCCGTTTCTCATTGGAATAGCCGACACCGGAGCCTGTGACCACTGCGGTCACGAAGAATCAATAGGGCATATTTTATGTGGGTGCCCACAGGATAGTGCAGAGAGGCAATCACTTCGCTATGCGCTCAACCAGCTGGACGACCGACCACTGTCGGAAGAGTGAATTCTTGGACATCGTCTAGACCTCACGTCGCAGAAGAAGGCCATGCAAGCTGCGCTTCTTGAGGTCTACCGGCCTTTGTGAACGGCTCTACTTGGAACGTCTCGTGTGTGTGTGTGTGTGTGTGTGTGTTTTACTTTCTGTTCTTGTCTCAAATTTCGTACCCTCTCTCACTGTCATCTTTCTAACCCCTCTCCCACTTCACCCCAGTGCAGGGTAGCAAACCGCAGACTAATATTTGGTTAACCTATTCAATGCAGAAATTCCGGCTAGTGGTTGAGTGGAGAACTTGTGCATCTTAGCAAGCGCAGCGGAACAAACACAAGAGAGACACGTAGAAAGGACGGACTAGCGCCCTTCCTGTCTCTTCCTCTCGTGTTTGTTCCGCTGCGCTTCCTAAGATGCACAAGTTCTGGTTAACATCACTGCCTTTCCTCTTCATCTCTCTCCCTCTCTAGGTTTTCTGCCCAAGGAACAAGGAAATGAAAAAAGAAAGACGCAGACGAAAGAGAACGGGGAAGAACATTGGTAATTCGGAAACAAAACTCGCTTCCAGTGGTGGGTTTCAAAGAAGGGCCATCAGGCTCCGAAAGCCAAGTGCCCTAATCACAATATCTGAACCACATATACGGTTTGGACTTCTTAACGAAGAAGAAGAATACCGAAACAAAGAAAGGAATAAAATATGGCAATAACTAGAGGCGAAAACAAGTGAATTTGTTGCTGGGCTGGGGTTGGAACCAGGGCTCCACCCTCCATAACCACGTGACTTTGCTACTATAATACACAATCACGCTTGCGAAATGTTCCTGTGTTGTTTCTTTGGTGTTGCCTCTGCTAACACAAGTGTTACTTTAGTTCGCTCATTGGCTTCTGTGAGGTGTGTGTGTGTGTGTCCTCATTTGGCTCTAAGTATGCAAATGGCCTTACTAGAACTGTCGTGCTAGCAGTTGTGCAAACTGCAGCAATAGTTTTCTATTAACAGCAATACCTGAATCGTGTAAGTTTCAGAACAGCTATACGGAAACATTCCCATTGCGTATTGGAACAGTTAAGTAACCTTACAAAGGGCAGTTACGTTAAAAGGCAATAGCGAGACATTCCACGTTTCTATTTAGAACAACCATCGCGTTCCTTGATACTATTGTACATGTGGAAACTTTCGTCGTTGGCAACATGCTAAAAAAAGGGTACAAACATGCCTCTGAAAACAGCCAACAACGTGAAAGCATTCGGTAAAGATCATGAGGAGCCAGTCGCATTTCTTTCAGTGCTACTGAGCCAGTCAGTCCATGCTTTGGTAATAAAAGTTGTAATTCACAAATATGCCTTCATTGTCTCATTACAAAAAAGGAAAATTCTGCAGATATTATTCATTGCGGGAATTGGTGTCATTCGAGGCAGTAAGCGACGAAATCGCCCGAGGAATTATGTGGCATTCAGCACAGTGTTACGCGTACAATCAAGGAGGACATGAGTGGCTTCTTAACCTAAGCTAACAGGCAACATTGACAGAAACCTGGCGACTGAATCGTACCTCATGGTGCTACGCAATGTAACATTGCACTTGGTGCACAGCACAGACGTCACTTCTGCCGAAGGAAAAATTCACGCCGCTGCGCGCTGACGTACATATTACATATACGTCAGCGCGCAGCGGCGTGAATTTTTCGTCAGCGCGCAGCGGCGTGAGTTTTATGCGTTGAGGTATTGGTACAGGATTGAGCAAAGTTCGACAAAGCCGATCGAGTTAAAGTCCGATCAATTGACCGAAAACTAACACTTCTTTGGCCGCGTATAACTACGGTACCTGTTTCTTCTGCTCGTTATCAGTTCCACAAAAGGCAACCTTTATTAGCTTATTGCACCTGCGTGGCACTGCGTCTGTATGCGAATAACCAACGACTCGTAGGCACGTTATGTGCACTACGCAGAAGCAGTCTACACACGCTACGCTGCATGGGCATAAAGTCAAATATTCTCGATTGTCCGTCAGTGTCTTTACACTGTGAGAGCTCATCTCTTGAGTATGCAAAAATGTGTTATTCGCCTAGGCAGTCCAACAAGGGGTGATCATGACACCCCTAAATGCGACCGGTATGCACGTCGCACGTTTTGCAGAGAGCTGCACGATTGAGAGGCCTGGTTCTGTCAAGGCCATTGCCACCAAGCGAGTGGAGGAGTCGCACTACGGCCTCGTAAAAGAGTATTTCCCAACCTGTGGCAGTCTCAGGCTCCTCAACAAACGGCTACAAACGAACGTTGTCGTGATTTATCATCGTGACATTTTCAGGGAAACCAATAAAATTCCACCTTCGGCAGGTTCCCGATCGCGTTCTCAAAGATGCACATGTTGTGTGATCCCCTCACGCAATAGCGCGTAAAAGTAGAAATTTCCCGCCGCGTACGCACCCTCGCGCTGTTTGAGGTCCGGCTGTCCGGCTTGTGGTGAGTATGCAACGGGCATTCTCTTCTGGCGGACGCCCCTAGTGACTCTGGCGCATACGGGTCGAAGGAGCAGCGCGTGAAGCCTCTACGAAACTATATTTTCTTACCTCGTTCTTTGTGGCGACGATTTCCAGCTGTATTACAGTGGGCAAACAAGAAACTTTCACAAAAATATAAACCAAAACACTTTTCAAACATCGTAAGCTACTGATACCGGTTATCAATGCAGAACCACTATGGGTCCCATGAATCGCGCGGCAGTGATGAACGCACAGCAAGTTCGTCTACATGAGGGATGCATGAAAGAAGGCCCCAAACCATCACCAAAGGGAAACTGATAACTGGTAACTGGGCGAAACTGAGTGTTACGAGGGTCACCGGCGGTAACTGACGTTAATTTCGAGTTAAATAGGGCTTTGCAATGGTGACAGGTAGTACTGCCGTAGGAAACCCACATTGGGAGCATTACAGTGCTGTTTGTTTACGGCACACAACGGCACCCTTCTCATGGTAAAAGCAAGAAAGCTGTGGGAAAGAGACAGCGCATACCTATGCTGTACTAAAAATGTGGTAGAAGCGTCGTCAAAGTTATGGGCGAAGCAAAACACCCACACCTATGCATACGCTTTCGGCAATGCATGGGCTCGATCGTTTATAGGATCTACCTCTACGCACATAATGGGCTTCGTATGCAGCTAAAAATTAAATGTGATTCGTTTCTTTCGCAACTTATCACAGTTCTACCGTATCTATCTGTCTGTCTATCTAGCCGCATACGTCTCGGTATTCTCCTGGTCGCGTCGTTCGCCAGGTGCACCCACAGTTTTGGGGACTGAAGCATAAATATATGATGAACATGAATGACTCATCGTCATATCACTAACGTGATATTTCATCGTGTGTTTAACGATTAACGATACTGCAAAGCACGTGTAGATCGCAACCCTAGTGCCCGGTGTTTGCAGCAGGTGTTCGAAATTTATAGACCCTGTGAATGAAGGACGAATGAAAATATAAGAATGAAACGCCACGGAAGCGGGAATTGATTTCGCAGCTTCTTGCGGCGCCTGACGTTTACTGCACGTCACACAGTGCACTGCCTCCAATATTGACCCAAATTTTTCTGCTCTAAGTTGGCACCAGACTGCTAGCTTGAAAGCACCGCCCTTAGAACAAAAAAGCAGCACCGTTATTCGTCCTTTGGGATTGAAATGTAGGCGTACGAAGCATACAGGCACACATGCGGCATACCAAGAGGTAGGGGAAATCAAACACGGCCCCTAGAAGTCTCAAGGAAGAAGGCTACCACATAGGGTACGCCCAGCTTCGCACGCACGGTACATATAGTAAACAAGCATACTGCAGCTGCAGTTGTAATGGCGGTGATTGTGTAATGTGGTTTCCGATTCTAATTTGAGATAAGCACTGTCATATCAATACATAGGTTGTGCTCTCATTTGGTATGATTTGGTGCAACGTTACACGATTTCGTATGTTTCCGCTTGAGCTACCAATTTATTTATTTCAATTTATTTATTTCCCATCTTACAAATACAGATGGAGGGGGTTGCAGGTAAAAGCTGCTTAAAGACAGCTTGACGAGCCTACAAACCTAAAGTATGGCAGGGAGGCAGTTGTAGAAATTATACAATTCAAAACGTAAGGATTACATAATTATACAAGGATCACCGGATAATACGCGAATCAACACTATGTACATATAAACAAACTTAAACCGAAACTGAAGCCATATTATCTAAATACTTAGCGTGAAGTTTTTTGCGAGTACAGGTAAACAAATCGAAATCAGTAAGAGCATAACTATTCAGCAGAGACGGAAGGGTATAATGAAGGCGTTCTTTTCCAAGGTTAAGTCGAGGTGTCGGCACGAACCATTCTTCACCATGTTTGTTAGGTAGCCCACTGATTTGTTCCTTAGTTCCGCTAATTTCCCGAGGTAACTTATATTCTTTCTTATTTCCGATTTAAAGAGGACACTAAGGCGCTATTTATAAAAGTTGTGTACTTTAATCACTCCAGACTGACTGAATAAAGCTGCAGTTGGACATTGGTATGGTGAGTTATACATGTGTCTGAGATATCTTTTCTGGATTAAGTGAAGGCGTTCGAGGTTAGTGAACGTTGTAGTACCTCAAACTAACTGGCAATAATTTAAATGGGAGTTGAAAATTGAGTTGTATATCAGCATCTTAGTTTGTGTGGGAACGATATACTATAGCACCAGTCCTATAGCACCAGTAATTTGAGCTGTTTTCAGTGATACGTG
Source organism: Hyalomma asiaticum (assembly GCA_013339685.2). NCBI lineage: Eukaryota > Metazoa > Arthropoda > Arachnida > Ixodida > Ixodidae > Hyalomma > Hyalomma asiaticum. The sequence continues at coordinate 9,028,956 of CM023481.1, read as the reverse complement.
GGCAACATGATAATCCCATGCCATACTGGAGGAAAATATGACTCCTAGGCATTTGAACTGCTCCACTATTTCGACAGGGTGAGAATTCAGGATAATATCTTCATGTGACGGGATCAGTTTATTTTTCGGCCTAAAATGACAGCCTTAGTCTTACCCTCGTTGATCTTCATTAAGTTAGCTGCGGACCAAACTTCAAGAGCTTTCGTTGCGGCGTTACATTGATCAATAAGGTCATGAATGCTATTTCCGGCAAAAAATAGACTTGTATCATCCGCATAGATGACGAACATTGCGTTTGAGTTAATGTTTACAATATCATTTACATAAATGTTGAAGAGTAAAGGCCCTAGTATACTTCCTTGAGGGACACCGCATAAGAGACGTTTTGCTTCAGACTGTATGCCATTAATTAATACTACTTGTTGCCTAAATGACAGATAGGAGCCCAGTAATGATAGCGCTTTCCCTCGGAAACCATAATACTGCAATTTACTTAGCAAGATGCTATGGTCCACGAGGTCAAAGGCCTTCGAAAAATCCACAAATAGACCAACGACAATAAGTTTGCTTTCTAGTTTTGTTATTATATACTCTTTTTGTTCGAGCAATGCAGACTCAGTTGATTTGTTTTTACAGAATCCAAATTGAGATGGTGTAAGCAGGTTATATTTATTAATGAACTTTGACAGGCGCAAATGAAGCATTTTTTCGAAGACCTTTGAAAACACCGCCAGAATTGAAATTGGTCTGTAGTTACCAAGAACATTTCGATCGCCTTTTTTGTAAAGGACAACAACTTTCGCTAGCTGCATTTTTTGGGGAAAAATTGCACTCGCCAAGCATATAATAAAGATATGAGCAAGTATGGGGCGATTATTTCAACTACATGCTTCACCGGGTGTATTTGAATGTCATCAATGTCATAGCTACTGCTGTTATTGAGATTTTTGATCACCGTTACTACTTCCCCTTCCTATTTCAAGAAGCGATACATATGGTAGCACATCAACGCGTCGTGCAGTGCATTTTTCGTTGTTCAAACATGTCTGCGCCTTAGGGTAAAGTGAGTGCGTGAGTGCATCCAGGAGAGGCAAAGTGTCCTGGATGGCGGCACCATTCTAGGCACGTTCCAAAGTGCATCTCAACGCACACGCGACGCCAGAGGAGCTCATGAATTCAAATTTCCTTTGCCTCTCTTGGATGACCGCTCGGTTCCAGGTACGTTCCAAAGCGTGCCATGATAGGCGCGCGAGGCCGCGCGAGCGCGACGAGGCAGCAGGTATGAAGCGAGAGAAAAACACTATCAGAAACGTTCGCACGTCTTCGATTAGGTCCCTTTCCTTGCGGTCACCTTTCGTTGCGGAGCGGGGGCTGTGCGTTGGCTTTCAAGTGCATGAAAGGAAATTTTTCTGCATGTTTGCGATATTGTTCATGCATATATGTTATACCGCGTCATGTCCGTTAAGGAAATGACATGATGGGGCACTGTGGCCCCAGCGTAAACACTTTCGTGTTGAAACACCTGCTGCTGTCATTCATGTGCCCTATCCGCAAATTACCTGTATTCGCTTGCAAACCCTCAGACGCTGTTACGAGACAAAGGTTGTAAAATTTAGGTGGGAGTATTTGTACGTGATTTCTGAAGAACTGCGTGTCGCTCTGGTATTCGTTGCAAGTTATGACATTTGCGTATTTCTTGAGATAGTATTGAACAATACTATACACTCTAAGATGCGATTGTCATCTAGTTTAAAATAACAGGGCTCTCAGGATTACCGTGTCTAAGATTAATTGATTACACAAAATCTGAAATTGAAGTCGCAGTTAATTTTCACCATATAAAACCCAGAACGCGTTTATAGCGGTACCACAAACAGCTAGAGATATCCCTACTGTCACGACTGTTGTGAGTTTTTCCGTTGCAAACAATTTTCAGGGTTTTGCTTCTGTAAAGTCTTAGAGATAAGCAGGCCGCGTTCTCGATAATGCATCATATGCTTTTTCCGAGGAGCGAAAAATAAAAAGAAACACGTTTCAAGAAAAGAAATTTATCAGGGGCTGCGAGGCGTTCAAACATACACTGGGCGATTATCATAACGGGGGACAGAAAGTTCAGGCATCTGGGCACTCGCAGTGCCAATTCTGAAAAAAAGATAGAGGAGCCGGGCTGCCATCTTTACCTGCTAACCAAGCCTAACTCACTGCCATTTCGTCATGTTCTTCCCTATGTCGCCTTTTTTCTTTATCCGAGTTGTTTTGATACTCCACTCTATCCTGCTGTCCCTCCTCCTCACTTCAAATTTTTTTGCCGCCCCTTCCTATACAATACCGTGCATGACTGGAGTTCTGTATATATATATATATATATATATATATATATATATATATTGTAACGGAAAGAATAGGAGATGGGAGATGAAGAAGAGGACGACGTAGTGGAGTGCGCCATTGTACCATCTCCGTGGCTATCTATCTTGGCGATCCGTGGCTATCTACCTTGGCGATCCCTCATCCCCGCTGACCGTCACTTGTAAATAAACATCCTTCATCCGTAACAGTTAGTGGTGGAGGCGCTGGGTACCCCGACCACAACGAAACACGGGAAACACGGTTCCCCAACCGCCTGATCTGCGTCGAAGCCGCCGCATTGCTGGATTGCCTCCGTCGCCCCCGGCGTCCGAGATGTCCCACACCGAAGCCAACAAACGGAGCGAGCCATCAGCACCTTCGCCCTCAACGGCGGCTGGTTCTTGGCCACGCCAGCACTTGGTTGAGCCCCGCATGTTCGGAGGAAAGCCCGGTGAGGACGTGGACGAGTGGCTGAACCACTACGAACGGGTGAGCAAGCACTATTGTTGGGACAGCGCAGCGCGGCTCGCAAACGTTGTATTCTTCTTGACCGAGACGGCGCTCATGTGGTTTGACAATCACGAAGAGACCTTGACAACATGAGACCGTTTCATGTCCGATATTAAGGAGCGCTTCGGTGATTCGGTCGCAAGGAAGAAGCATGCCGAGCAGACGCTTCTTCAAAGAGCTCAGTTGCCAGGCGAGACGTGCACGACTTATATAGAAACCATACTGAAGCTATGCAGAATGGCCAATCCTCGAATGCCGGAAGAAGACAAAGTCGGACATTTGTTGAAGGGAATCGCGGAGGACGTATATAATTTCCTCATCGGCAAGGAGAGCCTTAGCTCAGTGGCCGACGTAATACGTCATTGCCGCACCTTCGAGGCCCTCAAACTGCGCCGCATAACACCGAAGTTTGGCAGGCTGGCAAATGTAACGACTGTTGCTAGCATCGAGGACGACACGTCGCCGGCCGATCTCGCGAACACCATAAGACAGATTGTTAGAGAGGAGTTAAGTCGCTGCACGGAATTGAACAACGACTTCCGTGATGCCCAACAGTCGCACTTTCCGTCACCAGCTCCTCGAGATCTGTCTGTTGCTGCGGCAACTGTCGGAGAGCGGCACCCGAGAAGGCCTGTATGGACGCAACACAACTACCACCGAGAGGAGGATAACGATCGTGCTGCAGGGTATCCCCGTCGAACAGCCTACTTGGAGCCACGGACATACCCGGTCTACGCGAACGTAAGCCGCGAGCCTCCGGTGTGTTACACCTGCGGTATCACGGGGCATATCTCTAGATTCTGTCCCCACCGTCGCCGGTCGCCGCGGTGGTACGAACGCCAACCACAACCAACGTCCTGTGGAACCGAACGTCGCAACTATGACCACTCCTGTCCTCCCTGCTCGTTTGCTCCACCGGTGAGTTTCGGCAACAACACTTCACGACAGCATCCCCGCAGTGATTCCCCCGTCTCCGACCGCAGTCTGACTCCGCCGCCTTCACGCCAACGTCGGTCTCCTTCGCCGAGGCGGCGTTCATTCTCACCACCAGCTTCGGGAAACTAGGCTGCGCGACCGATGGGGGTGAGGTCGCCAGACACGATTCGACACAGATACCTCTGCCCGTTACTATGATGCGGAACATAGTGAAAGTGGTTATTGACGGTGTATGTGCTATGGCCTTGGTGGACACCGGGGCAATGATATCGGTTATGAGCCTGACGTTCAAGAACCGTCTTAGACGTAAAGTGATGTTCTCCCTCGACAAGCCTACTAGATTCCGTGGAGTAGGCGGCGAAATACTGCGCCCCCTTGGTGTTTGTGTTGTGAACGTTCTGTTGGCGGATAAGTGTTATTTGACCGAATTTGTTATTTTGGAACGGTGCACACATGACGTTATCCTGGGCATAGACTTTCTACAAACCTGCGGGGCCTCTGTTAATTGCGGTGCCGGTGAGCTTTCGGTAAACAGCGGGAGTCCAGGAATCGTTGCATGCCCAGAACAGCTACTGCCAGGATTTGTGGACGAACCACATGAAGAACAGAAGACATTTGCTGTAGCTGATGACGTGAGGCTACCTCCATGGTCATTCGCATCGGTATCGGTAGTCGCTTCTTCCTATACTGATGTTTCATTTGACGCCTTTGTGCAACCACTTAGTGATTCTTGTCGGAAGAAAGACCTACTGGTGCCTAGCAGCATTGTATCGGTGATTAATGGCTTCACATCGTTGTGGGCACTAAACTGCTCTGCTGTGCCTGTGCATGTTCCTAAACACATGAAGATTGCTGTATTTGATGACGTCACGAGCAGTTCAACTATGGCCACAGGGGACGAGAAGACTTCCATTAAAGTGCGAGCCACCGGCGCCTTCGAAGAGGAAATTATAGGCATGGTCAGCAAGTCGTTGTCATCTCGTGAACGTAACACGTTAGTACAAGTGCTGTCCAAGCATACTTCTGTGTTTGACTTCTCCCAAGACCAGCGCCGCACGACTATTCCATCCTCGCGTGCCCGTCATCGAATTGACACCGGATCGGCTCATCCCATCCGGCAGAAGCCTTACCGAGTGTCGTCCTCGGAGCGCAAGGTTATCGCGGAGCAAGTACAAGAAATGCTTATGAAAAACGTAATACAAGAGTCGTCAAGTCCGTGGGCCGCACCAGTTATTCTGGTGAAGAAAAAAGATGGCTCATGGAGATTTTGCGTCGACTACAGACGCCTAAATGCGGTAACAAAGAAGGACGTGTACCCACTCCCGCGAATTGACGATGTGATAGACTGTCTGCACTCTGCCTCCTACTTTTCGTCCCTCGATCTACGTTCCGGATATTGGCAGATACCTATGGACCCCGCTGATAAAGAGAAGACTGCTTTCGTTACACCGGATGGTTTATTCGAATTTAACGTTATGCCATTCGGTCTTTGTAATGCCCCTGCTACGTTCGAGAGATTCATGGACACAATTCTTCGCGGACTCAAGTGGGAGATATGCCTTTGTTATCTTGACGACGTCGTTATTTTCGGCCGCACTTTTGAAGAGCATAACGAGCGTCTCAGCCTGGTTCTGGAATGCATGGAGAAAGCTGGTTTGATTCTCAACTCCAGAAAGTGTAAGTTCGGGGAACGACAGACCTTAGTTCTAGGTCATCTGGTCGACAAAGACGGAGTCAGACCTGACCCCCGCAAGATTGAAGCGGTCAGCGCATTCAAGCCTCCAGAGTCATCTCGAGAGCTCCGTAGTTTCCTGGGCCTTTGCTCTTACTTCAGGCGTTTTGTGCCAAGATTCGCCGATATTGTGGAACCGTTGACGCGTCTGTTGCAGAAGGATGCACAGTTCCAGTGGACACCAGAATGTGAGTCATCGTTCCGTCAACTCAAGTTTCTACTTACGTCAGACCCCATCCTGCGTCACTTCGATCCTTGTTCCCCTACCGAGATCCATACAGACGCAAGCGGGGTAGGCATCGGAGCAGTGCTCGTACAAAAGCGAGATGGCGCCGAACATGTCGTTGCTTACGCGAGTCGCTGCTTGAGTAATTCTGAGCGAAATTACACTGTCACTGAACAGGAGTGTCTCGCAGCTGTTTTCGCTGCTCAGAAATTTCGCTGTTACATCTACGGCCGCCCATTCAAGATAGTCACCGATCATCATTCATTATGCTGGCTTGTCAGTCTCCGAGATCCTTCTGGTCGTCTCGCACGGTGGGCCTTACGACTTCAGGAGTATGACTTCGTGGTGACATATAGGAGCGGCCGCCGCCATGCTGACGCTGATTGTCTTTCCCGCTTACCACTTCCAACGACCCATTCTGAGGAGGACGCTTTCGACGACTGCCTGGGAGCTATTACACCCGAGTTTCCCGATGTGACCGTATTCCGACAGGAGCAAAGTAACGACGTCAGTTTGGAGCCTCTCTTCGTCGCGGCGCGCAATCCGAAAGCCAGTGGTGGTTTTTCCATACGTGACGGCTTGTTGTACAAAGCTAACCGCTCTGCAAGTGGCGCTCGCTTTCTTCTTCTTGTCCCGGAGAGCCTCCATACTGCTGTGTTACGTGCGATGCATGACGACCCAACATCCGGTCATCTTGGGTTCGCCCGCACCCTGCAGCGGGTTCAGGAGCGCTTTTACTGGCCTCGCATGCGTCAGACAACAAAGCAATATGTGGCCAGTTGCGACCAATGCCAACGTCGCAAAAGACCTTCAACCGCTTCCCCAGGCCTTCTGCAACCGCTCATTCCGCCTCATGCACCTTTCGAACAAGTCGGCGTGGACCTGCTGGGCCCATTCCCACGGTCATCAAATAACAACCGATGGATCATCGTTTGTGTGGACCACCTTACACGCTACACAGAGACCGCGGCAGTACCGTCATCTACCGCTGCTTGCCTCGCATCTTTCTTGTTGCTTTATGTCGTCTTACGCCATGGCCCACCTCGCGTGATCATAAGCGACCGTGGTCGTCAGTTCGTGGCAGACACTGTTGAGGAGTTGCTTCGACTATGTGGAACGCAATTTCGACACTCCACGCCGTATCATCCGCAGAGCAACGGCCTTGTTGAACGTACGAACCGAACCTTGACGAACATGATAGCCATGTACGTGTCATCGGATCACAAGAACTGGGATGATGTGCTACCATTTATAACATACGCCTACAACACTGCGAAGCATGAGACAACAGACTACAGCCCTTTTTATTTGCTCTACGCCAGGTCACCGCGGAGCTTCCTTGACACTATTCTGCGGTTTTCATTAGACACAGAAGATTCAGTAGCCAAGACACTTTGCCTTGCCGAGGAAGCCCGTCGAATAGCACGCATCCGAACGTTGGCATCTCAAAGCCGCTCAAAGCAACGATATGACAGCACCCATGAAGAGGTTTCGTTTGAAAAGGGTGATCTAGTGCTGCTATGGACCCCACAGCGCAGGCGTGGCTTGTGCAGCAAGCTTCTATCACATTATGTCGGCCCGTTAGCTGTGCTTGATCGCCTGAGTGATCTCACGTATGTACTTGCGCGGCTTTTGTCTAAAGACAGGCGCTCCAGGAAAACGCAACTCGCTCACGTTGCACGTCTCAAACGTTACTATCCCACCACAGCACAATGACTCACCCGGTGGGCTTCGTCTGCGAAACGGGGATTGTAACGGAAAGAATAGGAGATGGTAGATGAAGAAGAGGACGACGAAGTGGAGTGCGCCATTGTACCATCTCCGTGGCTATCTACCTTGGCGATCCCTCATCCCCGCTGACCGTCACTTGTAAATAAACATCCTTCATCCGTAACAATATATATATATATATATATATCATTCGCCTTATCGTTTCGCTCTTCCTCATCCTTCTTTCGGTTTGCCATAGCCTGGATAGACTGTACTGTAGCAGGGTATGCCACCTATAACTCCCTCGCATCCCGTTCGCCTTCACACATTCCTCCTTCCACTCGCTTCTCTCCCACCCTCTTGCTATGCTTTACTATACGTGGCTATGCCGGTGTAAAATGCGGCTGCATGCTTCCTGTTCAAGTAGATCAGCGTAATAAAGGTTCGTTAACTTCCTAGGGGTAGAGAAATCTGGAAAATAGAGGTCAGTTGTGCACTGAAGCGGGTGCACTTCCCTGAGTGATCGCGGCAAGTTTTGTAATCAAAAGTATCTCTGTGCTGCTGTAACATGACTTGCGAAAAGAACAACAAAGATAAATTCAATGTTACCCTATAATTTCATTTTGATGCTTATGCTAGTGCTATTATCCATGCGATGCTGTGAACTGCGGGACACTTTTCCTATATGGGACCGACAACTGAAATCGCGGCAAATAAATCGTTGCTCCGCCTGGTGGTGAAACCCTGGTACTGCGTTATTGGGCATTTAAGTGGTTGTGTTAGCACCTTGTGCTGTTCATACGGCCATGACTCGGGCTTAAAACTGCATTCGGCTTACCAACAACGCATCCCTGTCTTAGTATTACTCTCTGCGCATCGACAGGAGTCGAGGCTGGGAAGAGGCGCTGCTTTCACGCCAAAGGAAAACCTGCTTTGTCCTCCACGCATGCGTGCGCACCCTCTCAGGCGTTGCGCATGTGCTCTGGACATCCCCACAAAACCTGGCGCTAACACACCTGTTGATCATCGCTCACTGTTTGCAACAAGTGTTGCGTAGAAGACTGCATAAGCGAAAACTCTTTCAAGGTGTTGTCCCCATTGCCATTGCGTTTGGACAACGTGGCCCGTAAGGAAGGCTTTCCTGTGATATAAATACAACAGTTGCCTCAGGTACCTAAAAAATTGCTTGTCGGTCACTTTGCCTGCCGCTACTCAGATATCCATCCGTGGCATGTGCTAGGCGTTGCATTATGCAAAGCATAGGCATGCAAAACAGGGACACGAATCAAGAGGACTGGATGACTCCGCATGTTGACCACGCCTCTTTCCTTTGTCCCTGTTCTTTGCACAATTGATCATGACCAAATCGCTCAGCTTTCTGACCCTTAAGCTACGCCTTATTTGCATGTTTATTTTTTTTCTAGTTTTTTTTCTTCCGCTTTTGCATACATGTCGCTCGTAACGTCATAAGCAATAATGGCGTGAGCCACGAACGACTTTCCCTTATTTCATTATTTTTCATTACCCCGATCGTAAATGCCCTTTAGTATGAAAAGCCTATGCTCTGATAAGATATTTATTATGTGCAGCTCTTAGCACGTCCTCGTTCGTATACTATATATTTGTCTTTTATCTTCTAATTACGTAACCCATCTCGTAACGTATTTTTAAAGCAGAGGTGAACGGGTGCTAGCTGCCACCCAAGAAAAAAGAAGCATCGCTGTTAAAAAAAATTTAACGAATGACGCAAGCTAATCTTTTCGTGAGATAGCGTTCTCTCTATGCGGGTCTTCTATGCGCTGTCTTTCTATGTGCGTTTGGCGTTTATGAAGGAAAATTTCCGCCACCAAGCAGATTAATTTAGTCCCTCAGATAGGGGCTCGTCGCATACTTGCGCATATGAGAACAGTGTGCCTCCGGGCGTGCATACGCATGCATATTAGCGCGCGTTCTTTAAGCCTGGATCGGGCTTTGCGAGAGGTGACGTCGGAATAATATTTTCCACCTTGACTAGCTTACATAGGCGCACTTTATATTCATTGCTTATTAAGACATGAAAGAAAATTGTGCTGGCGGGCTTCATTCTTTATGCGTAGAATTTTTTAAGGGAGTATAAGTGCCCCAGTATTATTTTTGTGCGGCACATAGAGAACCAATGTACAGAAAATATTAAACGCACTGGTGCAAACTTCAATTGCGACGCAAGAGCCTCCGCCGTAGGCTTATTATCTGTTTCACCGTATAAGCGAACGAACGAGGCGTAGTCAAGATCTTGATGCTACCCAACAATCTGTTATGGTAATGTCGCGTTTAGTAGGTCTCGCCATTTGACAGCACGCAAAACTAGAGTTGGCATTTCTTTAATGCATTTTCTTTAGACTCCTGTCGTTATGAAGTGTGTCTTGTAAATTCTTTAATACTTGTTCCAACCTCTGGGAGAACTTGTATTCCTTATTTCCTCCCATCCTCTTAAGAGAGTTGTCGCCCATTCAGATAATCAGTCACTCGAGATCTAGAGTTTGTGATATGCACGTACTGCACCTACGTGTTGTGCTGCATGTGAACATTGTAAATATCAAAATCACCGCTAAGCGCCTGGAGCAGCAAGCCAGGCCGGCAATCAGGCCGATATATACGGAGTCAACGATAAAATATACTCTTTTACTGATATACCTAGGCACGTGAAATTTTTTTCTTTATTTTGCAATAATATGACGATTCGCTCGCGGAGGAAGACATATACTGCCAAGGGTGTCTAGCAGTAGTGAACATTAAACGTTATATGCTTTCCTAGGCCTTGTAGTACATGAACGCACTCTGTGCCGACAGTCTAGGGTGAAACTTTTGTCGCCTCACTCAGAAGCACGGGGTCTCCTCCGTTGGCTGCACCAAGAGAAATTGGCATTGCTGAGAAGTTCGCCCTTCCCAGTTATGGCTCAAGCGGAAGCAAATATTTGGAAGAACCACTCGCTCGGTGCAAGTGTTTCCTTCGTGTGTGCCGTTCTGCACGTATTTCTCTTACATTTTAAAGTTGCCGGCAGGCGACAGCTGCGGTTTAGAAGTGCGGGAATGAGTATGTTCTACGAAGAAGAGCTTACGGAATCCTCGAGTTGGACGCAACGTGAGAGAAAAGAGCACATTTCCTACCAGTTGTCTTTTTATTATGTAACTATTTTGAAAGTCGCTGCAATTCTCATTAAAGAGTCTTCGATGTACGCGTGTATACCTGAGACGAAGAACAGCTTTGCGGTTTTCCCATTTTCTCACATTTTATGACGCTGGTACCCTGTGACAGAAATATCTTCCTCGGCATCTTCTAGCGACTGCTGGCGCAGGCGTTGTCAGGCAATTTATTAAAACAATATCGAAAGATAAAAGTCTTCGAGAAACATAACCTTTAGAGCGTTATCAGGTAGAGGTGATATCAGAGCATAAGGTTAGTGCTGATGACAACCATTTAATTATTCTGGGAATAACGAAAATTATGCCCCGCCACGGTGGTCTAGTGGCTAAGGTACTCGGCTGCTGATCCGAGGGTCGCGGGATCGAATCCCGGCCGCGGCGGCTGCATTTCGATGGAGGCGAAATGTTGAGGCCCGTGTACTGTGCGATGTCAGTGCACGTTAAAGAACCCCAGGTGGTCGAAATATCCGGAGCCCTCCACTACGGCGTCTCTCATAATCAGAACTGGTTTTGGGACGTTAAACCCCACAAAAGAACAACAACAACAATAACGAAAATTATATTTCGGTAACAACGCATGGCATTAGTTATGCGGCTATGAGTCACAATAGCAAAAAAACAAAGAAATAAAGAGAGAAAGGAATGAAGAAGGATGAAGAAATAGGGTGTTGCTCATACAGGAATATTAGATGTAGGCATGAGCCGGTACACCTAAATTTACCGTATCCTCTACCGCATTGAACTAAAAGTCCGTATTAGACAACGAAATGGTTTATGCTTATCAACACTTACGCTTACGCTTCCAAACGAACGAAACACTTTAGTCAACCAAGCACTTATGTTTGTATTTATTCAAACACTTACGCTTTATCAAAGTCTACATTACCAAATGCAATACTTGGTTTGTGTGCTTGAACTTTGCCAATTTTGACAGGCGTTTTTGTGTAATTATTACTCTTATGACCAATAGTACGAGCGATAATATTCTGAGAATTGACTGTTTTGCTCCATAGGTAAGAATTCACCTACATTTAAAAGGCACCCGGTGAGGATCAGATAACCTCCGAACTGCTAAAGGATGGCGGGCAGATTATACTGGAAAAACTGGCAAACCTGTATGCGCAATGCCAAATGACTGCGAGCATACCGGAATCTTGGAAGAATGCTAACATCATCCTAATCCATAAGAAAGACGACACAAAGGACTTGAAAAAATACAGGAGGACTAGCTTACTGTCAGTCGTTTACAAGGTATTTACCAAGGTAATCACTAACAGAATTTGTGCCACCTTAGATTTCAGTCAACCTAAGGAACAAGCAGGGTTTCGTAAAGGCTACTCAACAATAGACCATACTCACACTATCAATCATGTGATAGAGAAATGCGCGGAGTGTAATCAACCCCTATATATAGCCTTCAGAGATTACGAGAAGGCATTCGACTCGGTCGATACCTCAGCAGTCATGCAGGCATTGCGGAATCAGGGCGTAGACGAGCACTACGTAAGACTCCTGGAAGACATCTACAACGGCTCAACAGCCACCATAGTCCTCCATAAGGAGAGCAGCAAGATACCTATAAGGAAGGGTGTAAGACAAGGTGACACAATCTCTCCAATGTTATTCACAGCATGTTTACAAGAAGTATTTAGAATGCTGGATTGGGAACAGGTGGGTGTAAGGGTTAATGGGGAATACCTCAGTAACCTCCGATTTGCTGATGACACTGCCTTGCTAAGTAACTCGGGAAATGAATTACAAAGCATGATTACTGACCTTAACAAGCACACTATAACAGCGGCCTGAAAATTAATATGCAGAAAACTAAAGTAATGTTCAATAGCCTTGGGCGAGTACAGCGATTTCAGATAGCTGGCGAGGCACTGGAAATAGTAAGTGAATATGTCTACTTAGGTCAGGTAGTGACCCCTGATCTGAATCATGAGGCTGACATTATTAGAGGGATTAGAATGGGGTGGAGTGCATTCGGCAAGCATTCTCAGATAATGAATGGTAGCTTACCATTGTCTCTGAAGAGGAAAGTGTATAACAGCTTCATCTTACCGGTACTCACCTACAGCGCAGAAACTTGGAGTAAACTAGGAGGGTTCAGCTTAAATTGAGAACGACGCAGCGAGCTATGGAACGGAAAATGGTAGGTGTAACCTTAAGGGAAAAGAAGAGAGCGGTGTGGGTTAGGGAACAAACGCGTGTTAGGGACATACTAATAGAAATTAAGAAGAAGAAATGGGCCTTGGCAGGCCATGTAATGCGAAGACAAGACAACCGTTGGTCATTAAGGGTAACGGAGTGGATTCCTAAAGAAGGCAAGCGTAGCAGGGGGCGGCAGAAAGTAAGGTGGGCAGATGAGATCAGCAAGTTTGCGGGGATAAATTGGGCCCAGTTAGCACAGGACAGGGACAATTGGAGATCCATGGGAGAGGCCTTTGCCCTGCAGTGGGCGTAGACAGGCTGATGATGATGATGATGATGATGATGATAAAAAATCGGATAGCAAAGCATATACACTAGGTAGTGTGCGTTATATGCTCTCGAGGCAGGGTGCTAATGGCGTGCATTTGGCCCCCGTGTCACCTGCCACATTCTTGCTGCCACGTATCCTGCAGTGTACGCGCCTTAACAATGGCTTTTAAGAATATTACCGGCAAAGAAGTCTTCCCCAATGGGTCGTGAGAGCGGACGCTCTGAGCAGCGCACCACGGATCTTTGTGTACATTCTGGTGCAATGGTTAACAAAGTGCCGTTGAGACCTTCCAAAGCAAACCACATGGGTGTCGTAATTATTCTTCACGCAGCATTCGGCTCCTGTAGGCTGGGCGAAGCAACACAGGAAAAAATATGCAGTTCGAATTTTGCGGCTTGCCTCTTGTAAACGCTAAGGTTGGCGAAAGCAAGGGAGCAGCCCTACGTACATGTATTTTGTGAAGCCAACACGTTCTTATTAGTGGATACGTACAGTGGCTGCCTACTTTCCATTGCACTCAGATAAAACTCTTACTCTTTTACAATTACACTTCCAATACACTTCTCAGCTCCGTCAATCGTTAGGAAGAAAATACAAAGTACGCAAGCCTTAAGGTAAGTAGAGAGATTGAAGAGCTCTTGCACGTGCAGAAGTGAACTGGAAAAGAAGTGCCACCCAAGCAACTTTTAAATAGTTCGAGCAGCCCTTACGCCCGAAATGGAAAGGCGGGAACTGTTGCTAGTTACAGTTCTTATCGTGACTGTATTCCTAGTTTGTATTTATGAATATATTTTAGCCACAATGTAAAACAAAACAAACATGGTGAAGCACAACTTGCAGTCGGTGTGTTACTCTTGCTATTTTTGTTTCACATTGGGTATAAATTATGTCCACTTGTTAAAAAAGAATGCCTTAAATTTATGCGACTAATCGCTTCTGAGAAAGACCAACCGTTCTGGCCACTACTCCAAAAGGCTATTTATGGATCCACGTTATTGCTTATCCCCTATAATTTTTTATAAGCCTTATTGAGAGGATAGGGAAAATATGCTGACGTAATGATACAACCAGCATCATCACCACAACTACAGTGAAATCTTGCCAGAACGAACACCATATTAACAAACTTTTCAGATTGACGAACTAGTTAGACATCCCAAACTGCTGCTAGTAGTGTCAATGTAGAATTACTTAGAATTACTACACATCTACGCACTTTAGAATATCGAAATTTCGAAATAACAATTGTTATATTTATTTCGACGCCATGTTAACACCGGCTCAGTAGCAGAAACTTAGTCGTGAGAGCAAGGATTCGTAAAATTCATTGAATATGTCACAGCAACAGGGGTGAGATAGCAGATAGTCGTTTGCGAACGTGGGCAGTCTTGTTCGCTTTCCACTGCATGTCATTGGCCGTGGTCAAGCTCAGTTCGTAAGCAGCGGGGCGCTGTCACGTTTTTGCACGACCACGTCTTCTTTAACGGGTTGGAGCTCGCAAAAATATCTCCGTTTCCAGTGAAGATTCATATTCACTTGAAGAAGATAACATTTTATTTTCTAGTATATTGTCGCTGGTCGTGGCGATGAAGGACGCAGCACAACTCAGGGCGCTGTCAGTCGAACCGTTTAGACACGTAGAATTCCATAATTCTTCACGAGCCCCACGGGAGACACCCACAGACTCTTGATTTTGTGTGGTTTAACGTCCCAAAACAAGCTCTGAGTGTGAGAGACGTGGTAGTGGAGGTCTCCGGAAATTTCGACCACCTCGTGCTCATTAACATGCACTGACATCGCACAGCACATGGGCCTCAACCTTTTGCCTCCATCGAAATGCAGCCGCCGCGGCCGGGACTCGATCCCGCGAT